>PVNU02001374.1:0-82589 GCA_003013855.2 Liriodendron chinense | reverse complement strand
GAAGATTTCAAGAGGAAGACGGTGGAGGCCGAGCGCTCCTCTACTATGTTGAAGGTCGACCTCTCGACCAAAGATTGGGAGTTGTCCGACCTTCGGTAGCTATTAGAGGTCGCGGGGGCTGAGAAGGCGTCTTTGGATGACATTTTGAAGAAGACCCAAGAGGACCTTAGGCTGAGGTCGGTTGAGTCGAGGCCAAGAAGGAGCTTTTTGGCTGATGCCCTAGCGAAGGCTTGGGAGGAGCACCAGGCCATGCTTAGAGAGGTGTTGAACCAGCTAGAGGAAGAGCAGTCGGCGAAGACTCAGGCGAAGGAGGTCAAAGATGAAGTAGAGGCAGGCATCCCTGCTCGCGAGGCAGAAGCTGTCAAGGCATTTCGGGACTCCTTAGAGTTTAAGGAATGTAAGGAGAAGGTTTACTACACCAGGTACAATGTTTGCCGCTTCGAGGTTCATGCTCTTTACCTTGAGCTTGACCTCAATGGGCTCGACGTAGCTGACGATGAAGACGCTCCTGAGGCTGCCGAGGAGGAGGACAGTGTCGGTGTTGCGGCTCAGGGAGGCGACGAGGCCCCATATTCTTTTCTTCTTTTTCATCTTTATATTTGTATTCTGCCTAAATGGGGGCTTTTATACAAACATTTTTTTTAAAATGGAATGAGAAATCTTTTTCTTTTCTCTTGTTGATCATACTTATAGCTTTTCTTATGCTTATCTATAGCATTCCATGTATATCTGAAGCCCCGCACTCTCAGGACTGAGTTTCTCAGTCGTGGGAGTAAGTTGTATTTGCCAACTATGTTAGGTCGGCATGTAGAGTTGGCCTCATAGGCTAGGCTTGGTTGGAGAGAGCTATTAGGGTGGCCTCGTAGGCTTAGCTCACTCCTCGGCATATTAGCTACTAAGTTTTTATTAGGGTTGCGCAACTAAGGCAACATGTTCAGCTGTAGGGTGTCATTTTTTGCTTTCCCTAGCTCGACTCTCCTTATCCATTGAGGACAATACGCCACTGAGTCTTTCGCAGTGGAGGGTGTTTGCTCGGCCTCCACTCCTCGGCTCTTTAGCCTCCGAGGTCATCATTTAGAGACAGTAGGATATTTGAGAAAAATAATCCACTTTTTATTCATTATAAGAAATGAGTACAAGTGGTCAGCACTGATGGTGCTTGTCAAAAAGAAAAACTTATACGTCTGTGACGTATGTCGAATCAAACCAGTCCCTAATAGTAATAGAACTTGAGGCGCTTGGTGTTCCATGGATGAGGCAAAGCTTTCTCTTCTATGTCCTACAGTTGATAGATCTCTAGTCGGACGATGTCAGTGACCCTATATGGTCCTTCCCAGTTCGATCCCAAGGGTCCAAAGTCGTACTCTTTGGTGTTGTCAAAAACTTCTTGGAGAATGAGATCTCCGACTTTGAAGTTTCTGTGTTTCACCCTAGAGTTATAGTACTTCGCCTCTCTCTACTAGTAAGCAATGACCTTTACCTGGGTGGTCTTTCAGAGCTCTTCCAGGAGGTTGAGACTGATCAACATTTGCGCCTCATTCTCCTTTAGTCGGAGCTACTCTGTTTGATAGGAGGGCATCCAGACCTCTACCGGGATCATCGCTTTCGCTCCAAAGTCAAGCGAGAAGGGTGTTTCCCCTGTGGCAATCGCGTCATGGTTCGTGTAAGACCCGTACCCTGAATTGCCCTCCGTACGTTTAGTTTCCGGTACCGGTACGTCCCTGACGGACCAGATTAGAGAGCCTTGATCGCGACCCTGATTTAGTACCGCAACGACCCAAGACTTGTACCCTTACGACCGCGCGGGCGCCATGATTCCAACGCCGCGCGGCACGCCCCATTGCGATACCCGGTGTGTAAGAAGCATACGTTCGTGCAATTCGAGGTGGGCCACGCAACGCGCGTGTGGCGTGGGCCCCACTTGCACAATTTCCAACAACATGTCAAATCTATCACATCACCCTCACCCATACCCCCATCATTATCTAGCCATCATCACCATACCCACCCCATCCTCTCTCACCAAAAGTCAACCACAACCCATACCTCTCATGCTCTCTCCCATCATCACCATCATCATCATGACATCATGCACCCCCCTCTTCCCATACAAGAGCCATACGTGGGGGGGTGGCTTCTCAATTGCAAGATTTGAGAGAGAGAGAGAGAGAGAGAGAGAGAAGAGAGAGAGAAGTAGAGAGATTTAGAGGGAGATCAAGAGAGAGAAAGAGAGAGTTAGAGAGATTGAAGGTGAAGATCAAGCTTGGAGGACCCCGATCATCATCCGGACCGTCCGATCGGCAATCCAACCGTCCAACCATCATTGTGAGTGCATACCTTTCCCCCCTTCTTCTCGTTTACTTTTCGTTTCCTTTCTTTGGTCCCACCTTGTGATGGGCAATGAGATGGATGGGCTGGATCGTCCATGAATGGGTCCCACCCTTTGATGGTGTGGATCCCACTTTGGGACCCATTTTGTGTCATAATTAGTGTGGCCAACGGCCCACCATGATGTATGTAGTTCACCCACGCTGTCCACCCTGTGGACCCACCATGCGATGGTCCAGCTGATGGATGGAGCGGATCTGCACATGTGGCCCCACTTGAATTTATTAGAGAAAAAAAAAAAGAAAAAAAAAGGTGAAGGAGAAGGGGCTACTGGACAGTTAGCGTCCAGAGGACGCTGCTGCCCAGCAGCGCCCGGGCTGAAAGCCCTTTGGGAGTTGACCGTGGGTCCCCACTCGTGGGACCCACCTTGATGTATGTATTAGATCCACGCCGTCCATTTGTTTCTCCAGCCCATTTTAGGGCTGGACACCAAAAATGAAGTAAATCCAGATCTCAGGTGGACCACACCATAGAAAACAGTAAAGGCAAGGATGCCTACTGTCGAAACCTCTTTGGCCCACCGTGATGTTTGTAGACGGAATCACCTGCCCAATATTGGGCTTATTAGGTCCCCAACGAGCTGGGAAACCTAATGAGCGGAGTGGATCGTCTCCAAGTGGACCCCACTTGATACGAACAAAGAAAAAAAAAAGAAAAAAAAAAAAAAAAAAAAAGAAAAAAAAGATATGAAAGCTGGCCACTGGACAGACAGCGTCCAGGGGACGCTGCTGCCCAGCGGCGCAGCCCTATGGGTAATGTCAATGGGCCCCACTCGTTGGGTCCACCTTGAATGTATGTGCTTTATCAATCCAGTCCATATATTTTTCCAGCTCATTTTAGTGGCTGAGCCAAATTTAAGCATATCCAAACCTCTAGTGGATCATGCCACGGAAACAGTGGGAATTATGATCTCCACCGTTGAAACCTTCCCAGGCTCTAAAGTGATGTTTATTTGTCATTTAACCTGTTCATAAGATCACATGGATATGGGTGAAGGGGGAAACAAAAATATTAGTTTGATTCAAAACTGTTGGGGCCCATTTGGGTGCTACGCTCTATGGGTCCCACCACGATGTATCTGTTTTATGTATGCCGCCCATCTGCTTTTTCATATTATTCTAGGGCCGTGGGCTCTCATAATGAGGTAAATACAAGCCTCAAGTGGACCACATTGTAGGGAAACCGTGGCCATTGATGCCCACCTTTGAAACCTTCCTTGGGGCCATTGTAATGTTTATTTTTCCATCTAACCAAAGGTGATGGGGCCCGACTTTGGGTCCCACCTTGATGAATGTTGAGTATATCGTGTCGTTCTTCTTGGCAGGGGTGTGGGCCCAGTTTTAGGTGGGCCACATGTAGAAAATAAGGGTGATTGAATGCTTACCATTGGAAACTTTACAGGACCCATCTGTTATGTTTATTTGCCATCCTTCCTGTTCATAAGTCACCCAGCCATGGGTGGGGTTCCACACGTGTGGTGTGCGGGCCCCACCATGGTGTTTGTTTGCCATCTCACTTGATTAGTGGGAAAGCACAAATATCGGGTTGATCCCAAACTGTTGTAGCCCATTGATGTATGTGGCTTCCCCACTCCTTTGTGCGGTTATACCCAACCACGGGTCCACCTTGTTATGCATGTGTTCTATCCACGTCAGCTATTGGCCTCCATGGTGCGATATGTATGTCGGCCATCCATTAGGACCGCCTTAAATTTGTGCTTAATCCAAACCATCCAAATGAATGAACCCTAGCATGTTATGTACAGGATGGCCCTTGGGACCACCTTAGTGTGCGTGTTCGAATGACCGCGTTGTCCATCCCGTGGACCCACCTTGATGATTAGTTGTGTAAACCCTTATTGAAAGGTCATCCTTAGAGTTTGCTTGATCCAAGTCACAGGACTACCTTCTTAAACTCACCCTGTGGAACCGTCTTGTCAATTCACCTTATTAACTCACCATGTTGACCCGTCTTGTCAACCTGCCTTGTTGACTCACCTTGTTGACTCACCATGTTGATTGACCCTGGTAACTCAGCTTGTGTATACTCATATGACTCACCCCTTCTACCCTTGTACCTAACTATTAAAAGACTACCATATCGTGTATATCTCATCCATACCGTCCGTTTACCTTTAGGGCGAGTGTGGGGCTCATCCTCGACGTTCGTATGTCATCTAGGCCATCCATTATATGGAGCCTATCTTGTAGTATGAGGTTAGACCTGTCGTCTCTTTTGGACCTCATCGTATTGATCATCTGTCTCAGATTTCCCTACCATTTATGATTCTCTGTCATAACCTGTCTATCTTTCAATACGTTCTATAATATTCCTTTTATGGACCATTATTGTGTTTATCCCAACGGTACTACAGGATTATGGGTCTCGGCATGACTTTGGGTATTCTACTCTTGCCGCTCCAGTAGACTCTACCTTTGATGTGTCGGTAGTGTTTTCAATTATTTTTCTTTCCATTTGGGTTATCTAAATATTGAAGGTTAATCCACACCGTTCAGTTGTTGGACCATCTGTGTTGTTGTATACCATCCATTTAGAGTCTTATCTCTTTATGTTTCTTTGTATTATAAGTGAATTATCTTTTATGCTATTTTTAGTATGTCTGTTGCCACACGTAGTGTTATTTGGAATACTCATATATGATCTTTATACTATATGCTTCGACGATCACCATGCATGCGTAATGAGTATGCATCCCGAATCACCATTGTTAGTTGGGGACCACTAGGGCATAAACGCATTCATAAAGCATTCGAGATGTAGTCGCGCAAATGTAATTCATGTGCTCTCTATCGCAAACCTCTCCAATAGGTATGGGACTATTCGAGGACAGGAATCTATCATCCTGACTTACACTGTATGGTAGGAATAGCTTAGCATACCTTGTAGCCCTTGGTGCGAGATTCCCTGGCTAGCGACATCCCGCACTATGACTCGATCATTCATATGTGTCCCCTCATCTTAATGATATCTCAAATAGGTTGGACTAGATTGATTTATTGCCATCGTGGTAGATGGACTACTTGTTGGCACTCATACTGTATACTTGACTCATGCATCATGAATGCTTGGCTCATCTGATTGTCTTGTATCAACCGGCCATATCGGCCGTGATTGTCGTGCAGTTCATTACCAGCTGACGGTGACATTGTGTTTGAGACCTTATAGTTTTATGGTGCTCTTTGGAGACTTGCACGGGCATGTCGTCCCACATTTGTATGCATGGTTGCATTTCGCACCGTCTGCTTGTGCCGCATATAGCATGGTTACTACGTTGCAACCACAGCTCCATCGTGGTTTGCAGAACACCGAAAATGTGTGATCTTTAAACTGGATGCCAAAGATGTCCCTGGGTGAAAGTCCCTGATCCCGTTGGTACCAAGGTGGGTGCTCCATTCAAGGACCGGGTGGTTTAATCATACACCAGTATGCCGAATACCAAACGGCGGTGTTATCCACTGCACGTGGTCAGTTTGGAAGGAGGTCTGACCTAACCTGCCGGAAGAGTGTTGGCAAAGGGGGTTGAGTTTGACCAGCTGTGAGTAGGTCCGCTATTGCACCAGATAGGCTTTGGCATTCTACTGGTGAGTAGTGAGGTCTGTGAGACCCCGGTGATGTTCCGTTTCAGAGATGGTATTGGTATCAGTGATGTGACTGATGTTCTGTATGGTGTGGGACGGTCCTGATGTGGGCGGGGTGTGATGTGGGCGAGGCTGTATGCCTGGGCAAGCTACCACACTGGGCGAGCTACCAGTTCCGAGTCCTGCATTGCTTACGTGATTGCGTTATGACTGTTCGTATCTGGACCACTGTACTGAGATGTGGTGATTTGCATACATGCATTGGATCATTGTATGTGACATTAGGCCCTATAGGCCATTGCATAGTAAGAGTATATAGCCTTGGTAGGCTGGTTACCTGTATTGCACGCTTGCATAGCCATGGTAGGCTAGTTATCTGTATTGCATGCTTGCATAGCCGTGGTAGGCTAGTTATTCATATCTCATGATCGTGTAGCCTAATTGGGCTAAGTTTTGGTTTAGTCTTGAGTTCTCATCATGCTTTACTGCTTACTCTGATATTTATCGTGTTTGTCATACGCATTGTGCACGCACACACGCACTCACGAAGCTTCGTTTGAAGCTTATGCGCGTTTGTTACGCTGCAGGTTCTACCAGAGTATATCAGCAACGTTGAGTTGGAGTTTGTAGTGCAGTAGCAGGAGGTGCCGAAGTGTGCACAGTTTTTATATTTACGCATTGTATATTTACTTTCCAGTACTGTATATAAACGAAATGATTTAGTGGAAATATTGTGTTTGTCTTTGATGGTACTCATATTGTGATGCTCATGTTTTCAAAAAAAAAAATTCAGACCCTAAAATCCTCCTTGTGGTATCCCAGGATCGGAACTTGATGTGTAGGGTTAGGATCCGAGATCGGGGTACTACGGAGGCTGCCACCTCTAAATTCGGGTTACAGCGAATGGACGTCGAGAACCGAAATCGGGGCGTGACAGGAGTTGGTATCAGAGCATGACTTGGGAGCTACCTGTGAACAACACAATGTTTCTACTTAGTATTTTAGGATTAGATCACCCCTCACTTGTTGATGTTTGCGAACTTAGAATCACTAGAATTCCCAATGGTATAGTTCTTTAATCGTAATATGTTTGTAGTTTTCTGAGGCTAAGGGTTTCTTGTCCCTTCTTTTTTAAAAGATGGACGCGACACCAGTAGCTGAAGTTGAGGCTGGTACGTCCCAGCCAGAGTTAGCACCTGTCACCCTAGTAAGCGCAGAGCAATTCCAAGGGATGCTCCGGTTGATGACCGCTTTGTTCGAGCGACAACAAGCACCCCCGAGTGACAGCAGGAAGAGGAAGTTCTCCCCTAGCAGTTCCCAGACGACACAGTTTTCAGAGAAGACCCCATCGCGGATCTCAGGTCACTGTTTCGAGTGCGGTGAAGCTGGCCATCGAAGGAAGGAATGCCCTCAGCGACCAAGAGCACCTAAACAATAACCATGGCGCAGAGCACCGATTGCACCAATCCCTCCGATCGTAGGTCCTCGAAGAACTAGGCGTCAAAGGAAGGTTCATCCGCGGAAGCCGCCTACGACACCAGGAGCACCCGACCTCCAAAAGCCATTCAAGGGCACTTGTTTCAAGTGTGGCGAGATTGGACACCGAGTTAGGGACTGCCCATCCCGTCAGTAGCAGTACTAGAGCGTTGTTCCCTCGCCCCGACATTTTGCGGTAGACACCAGAGGAGATTGACACCATCAAGAGCTGTACGCATGCTATGTGGACTTAGCAATGTTGCAAACTTTCATTGATTTTTTTTTGTATGTTTTTTTTGTTTTTATCTATATATCTGTGTGGTTTGCTTTGACTTCGTTTCGTGGTGAATTTCGAGGACGAAATTTTTATAAGGAGGGGAGAGTTGTAAGACCCGTACCCTGAATTGCCCTCCGTACGTTTAGTTTCCGGTACCGGTACGTCCCTGACGGACCAGATTAGAGAGCCTTGATCGCGACCCTGATTTAGTACCGCAACGACCCAAGACTTGTACCCTTGCGACCGCGCGGGCGCCATGATTCCAACGCCGCGCGGCACGCCCCATTGCGATACCCGGTGTGTAAGAAGCATACGTTCGTGCAATTCGAGGTGGGCCACGCAACGCGCGTGTGGCGTGGGCCCCACTTGCACAATTTCCAACAACATGTCAAATCTATCACATCACCCTCACCCATACCCCCATCATTATCTAGCCATCATCACCATACCCACCCCATCCTCTCTCACCAAAAGTCAACCACAACCCATACCTCTCATGCTCTCTCCCATCATCACCATCATCATCATGACATCATGCACCCCCCTCTTCCCATACAAGAGCCATACGTGGGGGGGGTGGCTTCTCAATTGCAAGATTTGAGAGAGAGAGAGAGAGAGAGAGAGAGAGAGAGAGAGAAGAGAGAGAAGAGAGAGAGAAGTAGAGAGATTTAGAGGGAGATCAAGAGAGAGAAAGAGAGAGTTAGAGAGATTGAAGGTGAAGATCAAGCTTGGAGGACCCCGATCATCATCCGGACCGTCCGATCGGCAATCCAACCGTCCAACCATCATTGTGAGTGCATACCTTTCCCCCCTTCTTCTCGTTTACTTTTCGTTTCCTTTCTTTGGTCCCACCTTGTGATGGGCAATGAGATGGATGGGCTGGATCGTCCATGAATGGGTCCCACCCTTTGATGGTGTGGATCCCACTTTGGGACCCATTTTGTGTCATAATTAGTGTGGCCAACGGCCCACCATGATGTATGTAGTTCACCCACGCTGTCCACCCTGTGGACCCACCATGCGATGGTCCAGCTGATGGATGGAGCGGATCTGCACATGTGGCCCCACTTGAATTTATTAGAGAAAAAAAAAAAAAGAAAAAAAAAAGGTGAAGGAGAAGGGGCTACTGGACAGTCAGCGTCCAGAGGACGCTGCTGCCCAGCAGCGCCCGGGCTGAAAGCCCTTTGGGAGTTGACCGTGGGTCCCCACTCGTGGGACCCACCTTGATGTATGTATTAGATCCACGCCGTCCATTTGTTTCTCCAGCCCATTTTAGGGCTGGACACCAAAAATGAAGTAAATCCAGATCTCAGGTGGACCACACCATAGAAAACAGTAAAGGCAAGGATGCCTACTGTCGAAACCTCTTTGGCCCACCGTGATGTTTGTAGACGGAATCACCTGCCCAATATTGGGCTTATTAGGTCCCCAACGAGCTGGGAAACCTAATGAGCGGAGTGGATCGTCTCCAAGTGGACCCCACTTGATACGAACAAAGAAAAAAAAAAGAAAAAAAAAAAAAAAAAAAGAAAAAAAAAAAAAAAAAAAGAAAAAAAGATATGAAAGCTGGCCACTGGACAGACAGCGTCCAGGGGACGCTGCTGCCCAGCGGCGCAGCCCTATGGGTAATGTCAATGGGCCCCACTCGTTGGGTCCACCTTGAATGTATGTGCTTTATCAATCCAGTCCATATATTTTTCCAGCTCATTTTAGTGGCTGAGCCAAATTTAAGCATATCCAAACCTCTAGTGGATCATGCCACGGAAACAGTGGGAATTATGATCTCCACCGTTGAAACCTTCCCAGGCTCTAAAGTGATGTTTATTTGTCATTTAACCTGTTCATAAGATCACATGGATATGGGTGAAGGGGGAAACAAAAATATTAGTTTGATTCAAAACTGTTGGGGCCCATTTGGGTGCTACGCTCTATGGGTCCCACCACGATGTATCTGTTTTATGTATGCCGCCCATCTGCTTTTTCATATTATTCTAGGGCCGTGGGCTCTCATAATGAGGTAAATACAAGCCTCAAGTGGACCACATTGTAGGGAAACCGTGGCCATTGATGCCCACCTTTGAAACCTTCCTTGGGGCCATTGTAATGTTTATTTTTCCATCTAACCAAAGGTGATGGGGCCCGACTTTGGGTCCCACCTTGATGAATGTTGAGTATATCGTGTCGTTCTTCTTGGCAGGGGTGTGGGCCCAGTTTTAGGTGGGCCACATGTAGAAAATAAGGGTGATTGAATGCTTACCATTGGAAACTTTACAGGACCCATCTGTTATGTTTATTTGCCATCCTTCCTGTTCATAAGTCACCCAGCCATGGGTGGGGTTCCACACGTGTGGTGTGCGGGCCCCACCATGGTGTTTGTTTGCCATCTCACTTGATTAGTGGGAAAGCACAAATATCGGGTTGATCCCAAACTGTTGTAGCCCATTGATGTATGTGGCTTCCCCACTCCTTTGTGCGGTTATACCCAACCACGGGTCCACCTTGTTATGCATGTGTTCTATCCACGTCAGCTATTGGCCTCCATGGTGCGATATGTATGTCGGCCATCCATTAGGACCGCCTTAAATTTGTGCTTAATCCAAACCATCCAAATGAATGAACCCTAGCATGTTATGTACAGGATGGCCCTTGGGACCACCTTAGTGTGCGTGTTCGAATGACCGCGTTGTCCATCCCGTGGACCCACCTTGATGATTAGTTGTGTAAACCCTTATTGAAAGGTCATCCTTAGAGTTTGCTTGATCCAAGTCACAGGACTACCTTCTTAAACTCACCCTGTGGAACCGTCTTGTCAATTCACCTTATTAACTCACCATGTTGACCCGTCTTGTCAACCTGCCTTGTTGACTCACCTTGTTGACTCACCATGTTGATTGACCCTGGTAACTCAGCTTGTGTATACTCATATGACTCACCCCTTCTACCCTTGTACCTAACTATTAAAAGACTACCATATCGTGTATATCTCATCCATACCGTCCGTTTACCTTTAGGGCGAGTGTGGGGCTCATCCTCGACGTTCGTATGTCATCTAGGCCATCCATTATATGGAGCCTATCTTGTAGTATGAGGTTAGACCTGTCGTCTCTTTTGGACCTCATCGTATTGATCATCTGTCTCAGATTTCCCTACCATTTATGATTCTCTGTCATAACCTGTCTATCTTTCAATACGTTCTATAATATTCCTTTTATGGACCATTATTGTGTTTATCCCAACGGTACTACAGGATTATGGGTCTCGGCATGACTTTGGGTATTCTACTCTTGCCGCTCCAGTAGACTCTACCTTTGATGTGTCGGTAGTGTTTTCAATTATTTTTCTTTCCATTTGGGTTATCTAAATATTGAAGGTTAATCCACACCGTTCAGTTGTTGGACCATCTGTGTTGTTGTATACCATCCATTTAGAGTCTTATCTCTTTATGTTTCTTTGTATTATAAGTGAATTATCTTTTATGCTATTTTTAGTATGTCTGTTGCCACACGTAGTGTTATTTGGAATACTCATATATGATCTTTATACTATATGCTTCGACGATCACCATGCATGCGTAATGAGTATGCATCCCGAATCACCATTGTTAGTTGGGGACCACTAGGGCATAAACGCATTCATAAAGCATTCGAGATGTAGTCGCGCAAATGTAATTCATGTGCTCTCTATCGCAAACCTCTCCAATAGGTATGGGACTATTCGAGGACAGGAATCTATCATCCTGACTTACACTGTATGGTAGGAATAGCTTAGCATACCTTGTAGCCCTTGGTGCGAGATTCCCTGGCTAGCGACATCCCGCACTATGACTCGATCATTCATATGTGTCCCCTCATCTTAATGATATCTCAAATAGGTTGGACTAGATTGATTTATTGCCATCGTGGTAGATGGACTACTTGTTGGCACTCATACTGTATACTTGACTCATGCATCATGAATGCTTGGCTCATCTGATTGTCTTGTATCAACCGGCCATATCGGCCGTGATTGTCGTGCAGTTCATTACCAGCTGACGGTGACATTGTGTTTGAGACCTTATAGTTTTATGGTGCTCTTTGGAGACTTGCACGGGCATGTCGTCCCACGTTTGTATGCATGGTTGCATTTCGCACCGTCTGCTTGTGCCGCATATAGCATGGTTACTACGTTGCAACCACAGCTCCATCGTGGTTTGCAGAACACCGGAAATGTGTGATCTTTAAACTGGATGCCAAAGATGTCCCTGGGTGAAAGTCCCTGATCCCGTTGGTGTTAGTGCACTTTTCCGTGGCATACTAGTGCACCTTGTTTGTCAATCACTTACAGCTGTGAGTCTTGTGTCGGTTGAGCCCAATGAAGACGAAGACCGAAGACTCAAGACGTCCAGCCACATCAAGGAAGAAGATTCAGGTATATGAGATGCCTTGGTGCCTTAACCTCGACCAAAACCCATCCCCTTTGTATCCTTGATGACCTTGACCATATTGGAGTACATTTAGTCATCATAGATAGGCCCTAGGTGTCCCATTTGATCAACTACACCTAGGTCTATATGAACCAGCTGGAGAGAGAACAACTCAGCTCAGCTTAGAGGGGACCCAGGCTGGTCCGACCGGTCATGACCGGTCGGCCAGCATTCCTGCTGGAATTACAAAGACCAGCCGACCGGTCATGACCGGTCGGCCTTCACAATTGAAGGGAAACAGCAAGGTGGACCGACCGGTCATGACCGGTCGGCCAGTTATTGGCGTCCAGCCCTCCAGCAAGAGGGGCCGACCGGTCTTGACCGGTCGGCCTGGCATGTTAAGGCTGTCCAGTGAAGGGTGCCGACCGGTCATGACCGGTCGGCCAGTGAATATGGCTTCTTCTTGCAGCAGGGGACTCCGACCGGTCGTGACCGGTCGGGTCAGGTCGTTTATGACCGTTTTCTGCCCGTTTTAGAGCCGTTGGAGCCCTCTTTTCTATATATATGGTGCTCCACTCTTGGGCAAGCTGAGAGAAGTTTTTGAGAGCCCATTCCATACTCATCTTGTACATCATTTGGGGCCTCAAAGAGGAGGTTTTCAAGTCATATCCCTTGTGTTTCAAACACAAGTATGGGCATTCAAATGCTATCAAGAGATGACTTGATTCCTCTCTCAAATCTAGAGGTGTGACACTATTCCACATAGGTATATCCTTTGTCCAAGACCTCTAGAAGACTCTCTAGGTGAATCTCCTAGTTGGAACAACCTACACATCCCATGTATGAGATTCACCCATCCTCCTAGCACCTTGGGCATTTCAAGGCATCGCATGCAAGGTGTTTGATCGAATGTGGCTGAGGCATTGGCAACGCAACGGCGGCACGATCGAGGGAGCAAAGGGACGCTGATTGAAGCACGGGAGAGCGGAGATCAAGCAACCCATTACGGCGCTAAACAAGGGGCTCATCCGACAAGTAAGTTGTCTCATTTGAGAGTCCATTTTAGAGTTTGTCTGTCAACTCGCCTTAGGGACGTTAGCCGTTCCTTGGCCCGTTAGCCGGGCCTAAACTAAGTCTCCAAGGGGGAGCCTCCGACACGGGAGTAAACGTGCGATAAGGTTGAGAGTTAGCCTATGTCTAAAACTCCGGATACGGTTGAGAGGTGAACCGATAAAATCTCCGTGTAAAGGTTGAGAGGTGAACCTCATTTAAAACCTCCGATAGTGAATGCCGGTGTGCTCAAAGGGGTTGAGTACTTGAACCGGGAGTGGAGTAGACACGTAGTCGAACCACTATACATCCTTGTGTTTGTGATTGTTATTGAGCACATTGATATCTTTGCATTGTTAGTTTAATTGCTTAATTATGAATGATTGATATGAATGCATGCTAGGCACTTTTTAGGCATCCTTGCACAAGATGTACCTTCACTACTTGTGTAGACTTGAGCTCATTGATCCAATCTCATAAGTCTACACAAGGTGCATAGGTTTGTAGCTTAATTAGTTGAATCATTTTCTTACCTATGCATGCTTAGACTAGGGTTGGTTATTGCTTAACTCTTGCTAGTCTTGTGATTGGACCCACCAAGGCTTGGAAGCCAAGGTGTTCTTGCTTACCTAGCTTAAACTTGTTGAATTGCATAAGTAGGCGAAAAGAATTTTAAAAAGGTCCTATTCACCCCCCCTCTAGGTCCATAGACATATCTCCGAGTATCTCAACTAGCGGTGAAAATCGCAATTTCAGTTGGTACCAAGGTGGGTGCTCCATTCAAGGACCGGGTGGTTTAATCATACACCAGTATGCCGAATACCAAACGGCGGTGTTATCCACTGCACGTGGTCAGTTTGGAAGGAGGTCTGACCTAACCTGCCGGAAGAGTGTTGGCAAAGGGGGTTGAGTTTGACCAGCTGTGAGTAGGTCCGCTATTGCACCAGATAGGCTTTGGCATTCTACTGGTGAGTAGTGAGGTCTGTGAGACCCCGGTGATGTTCCGTTTCAGAGATGGTATTGGTATCAGTGATGTGACTGATGTTCTGTATGGTGTGGGACGGTCCTGATGTGGGCGGGTGTGATGTGGGCGAGGCTGTATGCCTGGGCAAGCTACCACACTGGGCGAGCTACCAGTTCCGAGTCCTGCATTGCTTACGTGATTGCGTTATGACTGTTCGTATCTGGACCACTGTACTGAGATGTGGTGATTTGCATACATGCATTGGATCATTGTATGTGACATTAGGCCCTATAGGCCATTGCATAGTAAGAGTATATAGCCTTGGTAGGCTGGTTACCTGTATTGCACGCTTGCATAGCCATGGTAGGCTAGTTATCTGTATTGCATGCTTGCATAGCCGTGGTAGGCTAGTTATTCATATCTCATGATCGTGTAGCCTAATTGGGCTAAGTTTTGGTTTAGTCTTGAGTTCTCATCATGCTTTACTGCTTACTCTGATATTTATCGTGTTTGTCATACGCATTGTGCACGCACACACGCACTCACGAAGCTTCGTTTGAAGCTTATGCGCGTTTGTTACGCTGCAGGTTCTACCAGAGTATATCAGCAACGTTGAGTTGGAGTTTGTAGTGCAGTAGCAGGAGGTGCCGAAGTGTGCACAGTTTTTATATTTACGCATTGTATATTTACTTTCCAGTACTGTATATAAACGAAATGATTTAGTGGAAATATTGTGTTTGTCTTTGATGGTACTCATATTGTGATGCTCATGTTTTCAAAAAAAAAAATTCAGACCCTAAAATCCTCCTTGTGGTATCCCAGGATCGGAACTTGACGTGTAGGGTTAGGATCCGAGATCGGGGTACTACGGAGGCTGCCACCTCTAAATTCGGGTTACAGCGAATGGACGTCGAGAACCGAATTCGGGGCGTGACAGTTCGGCATGCCTAGAGAACATGCGATAGCTTGTCTACCCATGCCCCCTTATAATTTTCAAGCTTGGTCTTTAGGTGGCCCTTGATAATCTTATTCACTGCCTTGGCATGTCCATTAGCTTGGGGGTGCCGAGGTGAGGCAAAGACATTCTTGATACCGAGCCCTTCACAAAGTCCTCGAAACTTTGCATTTATCGAACTACCGACCATTGTTCGTGACGATGGTATGAGAGATGTCAAAGCGGTAGATAATGGACTTTTGGATGCAATGATCCAAGCCAAGGGACGTTTAACTTCGGCTCACTTCGTAAAGTAGTCAATGTCCACGATCGCATATCTAGTCTGCCCCTTGCCCATGGGCAGAGGGCCTACTATGTTT
This sequence comes from Liriodendron chinense, assembly GCA_003013855.2. Lineage (NCBI taxonomy): Eukaryota > Viridiplantae > Streptophyta > Magnoliopsida > Magnoliales > Magnoliaceae > Liriodendron > Liriodendron chinense. The sequence goes on along the minus strand of PVNU02001374.1, from coordinate 67,119 downwards.
ACACCCCACTGAGCAAACGACCAAGGACTGCTTATGGGGGTGAGCTGTTCTAGTGGCTATCAAGGTATTTTAGCGTATCACTGGCACTTGTCACATTTCTTGGCAAATGTCTTGGCGTCCTTGTCCATGGTCGGCCAGTAATATCCTTACTTGATTGGTTTGTACGCCAGTGATCACCCCCAAAGTGGTTTCCACATATCCCTTCATGGATTTCTCTCATGACGTAGTTAGCCTCCTCTGGTCAGAGGCGTCTCAAGTAAGGGAGCAAGAACCCTCTTTTGTACAAGGTGTTCCCAACATTGTATACCGGGCTGATCGGTATCTGATTTTCTTAGCCTCGAGCCTATTTTTGGGGAGCTCCTCTCTGTAGATACTAGATGATCGGGTCCATCCAGCTTAGTGATGTATCGACCGGGAGAGCTTCCCCTAATGTAACCTGGGTTATGCTTAGACCTGGGTCAGCCATCGATGCCCAGGAATTCTATTAGGATTGACCTCATAAGGTCGGTATCGATGGTTGAGGCTAGCCTGGCTAAGGAGTCCGCGTTCGTGTTTTCAGCTTGAGGGACCTGGATGATCTCGTGTTTCTTGAACTGCACAAAAAGTTCACAGACCTTGTCAAGGTATGCTATCATCTTTTTTCCCTTAGCCTGATATTCGGCGATCACTTGATTGACCATCAACTATGAGTCACTGAAGATCTTGAGTTGCGAGCTCCCATGGTATGGGCGAGTAGGAGACCTATTAGCAGGGCCTCGTACTCAACCTCATTATTGGATGCCTGAAAACCAAACCTTAGAGCGTACTCAATCTAGACAAGGTCGAGCAATGTCAGGTTAGTCCTACCTTGCTCCCTTATGCATTGGAAGACCCGTCGACATGTCCAAGCTGATAGTTGTTGGTGAGACTGTCAAGTGTCAGCTCTTCCCCAACCAGCGGTTTGGAGAGTAGCGGTGGGGATCCGAGGTATCTTTTGAGCTCTTAAAACGCTTGCTCACAATCCTCAGTCCATGTCGGTTTCTTGTTGCCCCTTAACTTCTCGAAAAGGGCAGTCACTTGTCGGTTGCTCTGGAGATGAATCTGTTTAGCGCCGTAACCCGACTTGTAAGGCACTAAATCTCCTTTGTTGTACTTAGCGAGCTCATCTCCACAAGAGCTCGGATCTTATCAAGGTTGGCTTCAATTCCCCATTAGTGAACCATAAAACCCAAGAACTTGCTTGAGCTGACCTCGAAGGCGCTCTTGCTCAAGTTGAGTTTCATTCTGTATTTCATCAGGTGTTGAACATCTCTCTTAAGTCTACTGGATGGTTTGTCGCTTCAGTGCTCTTGACGAGCAGATCGTCGACATAGACCTCCATGGTCTTGCCGATCTGTTCAGTGAACATCTTATTGACCAACCTCTAATATGTAGCTCTAGGATTCTTCAGTCTAAAGGGCATTATCCTATAGAAATATAGTCCATGATCAGCGATAAAGGCAGTCGTCTTCTTGTCCGACTAGTGAATGTTGATCTGGTTATAGCCAGAGTATGCATTCATGAAGTTTAAGAGGGCATATCCGGCTGTGGCATTGACTAGCTACTCAATCCTAGGCAAAGGAAAGTTGTCTTTGGGTCATGCTTTGTTTAAGTTAGTGTAGTATACACAAACTCTCCACTTGCCATTGGCCTTCTTTACAAGGATAACATTAGTGAGCCAATCAGGGTATTGGACTTCTTCAATGAAGTCGGCCTGGAGAAGTTTGCCGACCTCTTATCTTATGGCCCCTACTACTCTACGTTGAAGGCTCGCATTTTCTGTCGTACAAGCCTGTGATGGGGGTCCACATTTAGTCGGTGGATCAGGATGTTGGGGTCGATGTCAGGCATGTCCTAATGAGACCAGGCAAACATGTCAGTGTGTTCCCTTAAGAGATCAGTGATCTCGGCTCAGAGTTGTGGTTTGAGCAGTGAACCGATTTGTATGATTTTTGTTGGGTCTTCGTCGAAGAGTTGCACGGATACTAGGTCCTCGGCTAGTGAAACTCTTTTCGATCTTTCCTCCCTGGGATCCAGGGTGGTGACCTGCATGACTTGGGGCTCTTGCATCTTTCCTCGGAGGGTGCTCTCATAACATCATCGCACCTCTTGTTAGTCGCCCCTGACTCAATCGACCCCCTGTTTCATTGGGAACTTCATTGTTAAGTGGTATATAGATAACACAGATCTTATTGCGTCTAGGAATGGCTGGCCAAGGATGGTGTTATAGACTGATGGCGTGTCCACTACTAGGAAGTCTACCATGCGGTTGACCTGGTAAGGGGCCTCTTTCGCAGTGACCAGTAGGGCGATGCTTCCTTCTGGCATCATGCTCTCACCGGCGAATCCGAGCAGTGGCGTTCGGACTACCTAAAGTTAGGATCTATCATCCCCATCATGTCAAAACCCGAAACGTATAGGATGTTGGCCAAGTTGCTACTGTTGACTAATATCCTATGTAGCTTGAGATTGGCAACGATCATTATGAAATTACGTCGGGTAATCTAACACGACACCCTATGCATACACGTGCGGAAGCTTGAAGAGCAACTAGAATTATGGCTAAACCTATAGGAGGGGGTGATATGGACCTTTTTAAAATTCTTTTCGCCTACTTATATAATTCAACGAATCAAACTAAGTAAGCAAGAACACTTCGGCTTCCAAGCCTAAGTGGGTCCAATCACAAGACTAGCATATGGTTAAGCAATAAACAACCTAGTCTAAAGCATGCATAGGCAATCAAAAGATTTAACTAATTAAGCTCCTAACCTATGCAACCTATGTAGACGTATGAGAATGGATCAATGAGCTCAAGTCTACACAATTAGTGAAAGTACATCTTGTGTGTGGATGTGCCTAATTAGTGCCTAGCATACATTCCTATCAAGCATTCATAATTAAACAATTAAACTTACAATGCTAAGATATCAATGTGCTCAATTCAATCACAAACACAAGCATGTATAGTGGTTTGACTACTTGTCTACTCCACTCCCGGTTCAAGTACTCAACCCCTTTGAGTACACCGGCATTCACTGGGGAGCTTAAATCCGGTTCCTCCCAACCAAGGTGTTTTAAATCGGATCCACCCAACCGGGGAGTTTACAGGTTCCTCCTAACCTACACGTTTACACCCGTGTTGGTGGCTCCTCCTTGGAGACTTTGTTTAGGCCCGACAAACGTGTCAAGGAACGGCTAACGTCCCTAGATTTTAGACCCAACTAATAGGCTAAGGATCGGCTAACGACCCTAGGTCGAGTTTGTTAAACAAACTCTACACTCAACTCCCACAGGAAATTGAGTGGATGGACTCTTAACAAGACAACCTTACTTGTCGGATGAGCCCCTTGTTTAGCGCCGGTTCGGGTTGCTTGATCTCCGCTCTCCCGTGCTTCAATCAGCTTCCCTTGCTCCCTCGATCGTGTCGCCGTTGCGTCGCCAATGCCTCAGCTACATCGATCAAACACCTTGCATGTGATGCCTTTGAGATGCCCAAGGTGATAGGAGGATGGTTGATTCTCCTACATGAGATATGTAGCTTGTTCTAACTAGGAGATCCACCTAGAGGGTCTTCTAGAGGTCTTGAACAAGAGATATGCCTATATGGTATAGTGTTTCACCTCTAGAATTGAGAGAGGAATCAAGTCATCTCTAGTTTGCATTTGAATGCCCTCACTTGTGTTTAAACACAAGGGATATGACTTGAAACCCTCCTCTTTGAGGCCCCAAAAGATGTACAAAAGGTGTGGGTAATGGGCTCTCAAAACCCTCTCATCTACCCCTCAAAATGAGCCAAGCCCTTATATAGAAAAATGCACAACGGATACAAAAAGGGCAAAAAACAGCTAGTGCCGACCGGTTGTGACCGGTCGGCCAAGGGTCCACGACTGGTCGTCCAGGGTCAAGACTGGTCGGCCACAACACGAAAATGGACAGGGAGTTTGCTGTCCATATAAAGGGGTCTGTCCGACCGGTCGTGACCGGTCGGGCCAGCCCAGCCGACCGGTCAAGACCGGTCGGCCCTCAATGGCCTGCACACTGTCCACACTGGATCCCAGTCCGACCGGTCGTAACCGATCGGTCAGGCCTGATTTCAGCCAATTTGATTGCTCACCCAACTATTCTCCAACCAACTCACATAGGCCAAGGTTTAGGTGATGTTTCGGAACACCTAGGGCCAATCTATGATGACTAAAGATTCTCTAATATGGTCAAGGTCATCAAAGAGGTTAAGAGTTGGGTTTTGGTCAAGGTTAAGGCACCAAGGCATCACTTTTACCTGATTCTTCTTCCTTGATGCAGCTGGGCCACTTGAGTCTTCGGTCTTCGTCTTCATTAGGCTCAACCGATACTAGACTCACTGACGTAAGTGATTGACAAACAAGGTTCACTAGTATGCCACAGAAAGGTGCACTACCAATCTCCCCCTTTGTCAATTACTGACAAAAACCTAAGCTACCAAAACAAATTACATGATCAAGATATTACAATGATAAAGCATTAAATACAGGACTCTTGATATGCCTAATCTAAGCTGCTCCTCTTCAGATTGCTCCCCCATAACCTGTCAATCCCTGCATCACAAAACATAGCAAACTAGTTTTGGTGGGACTTGATCTTTCTCCCCCTTTTTGTTAGCAATTGACAAACTATTCTCTCCCCCTTAATGATATATCAATAAGGTTAAGGTAAGAGTAGACAGTATGTCGCAGTTATAACTATAAGCACATGCTAAAAAGGAGAGTATAGGGTGCATGACTCATAAAAACATGGAGCATGCTAAGGAACATGATTAACATGCATAATTGGTCAGGGATATACATTTGCAATAAAAGCACAAAGGGCTTATATCCCAAACAACCAACCTCCCCTATTGGTATATCAAGACCAATACTAAGCAAAGATTAGTATACAATGAAGCATAAAACTCAAGATGATTAACTAATCTAAGCCGGATGATAGTCTAGCAAGAAAATATTCAAATTAAAGCAAAGCTAAACTACCAAATTTGGGCTAATGAGGTTTGAATCCTCTGATTTGCTCAAAAGCACACAAATGAGGCTGAAATCCTCAAATTTTCCTATAGTTCCAAAGAGGTTAAATTCCTCAAGTTCATCAATTTGCTCAAAATGAGGCTTGATCCTCAGATATTTATTTGAGCTCAATATGGTCTCCTAAGGTCACCTAACCTAGATCACAACCCCCTTGGGTATGATTAATAGGACCCAACATGCTTGCTGGGAGGGAATTCATATATCCTAGATGTTTCTCTCTTAGGTTCATTCCAAGTTGGAGAGCAATGATCGGTAGGGGATATGACAATAGTTCCTACCCTAGTTATTGTTGACCTCGACTAATCATTTTACTTATAGTTCAATATGAGGCAACATAGATTCCCCTTTTAGGTAGACATGATGCTAGTGCTCCAGTACCGGATCTTACTCTAGACGGTTACGTCCTTGAAGAGCAACCCGCTCTGATACCAATTGAAATTACGTCGGGTAGTCTAACACGACACCCTATGCATACACGTGCGGAAGCTTGAAGAGCAACTAGAATTATGGCTAAACCTATAGGAGGGGGTGATATGGACCTTTTTGAAATTCTTTTCGCCTACTTATATAATTCAACAAACCAAACTAAGTAAGCAAGAACACTTCGGCTTCCAAGCCTAAGTGGGTCCAATCACAAGACTAGCATATGGTTAAGCAATAAACAACCTAGTCTAAAGCATGCATAGGTAATCAAAAGATTTAACTAATCAAGCTCCTAACCTATGCAACCTATGTAGACTTATGAGAATGGATCAATGATCTCAAGTCTACACAATTAGTGAAAGTACATCTTGTGTGTGGATGTGCCTAATTAGTGCCTAGCATACATTCCTATCAAGCATTCATAATTAAACAATTAAACTTACAATGCTAAGATATCAATGTGCTCAATTCAATCACAAACACAAGCATGTATAGTGGTTCGACTACTTGTCTACTCCACTCCCGGTTCAAGTACTCAACCCCTTTGAGCACACCGGCATTCACTAGAGAGCTTAAATCTGGTTCCTCCCAACCAAGGTGTTTTAAATCGGATCCACCCAACTGGGGAGTTTACAGGTTCCTCCCAACCTACACGTTTACACCCTTGTTGGTGGCTCCCCCTTGGAGACTTTGTTTAGGCCCGAAAAACGTGCCAAGGAATGGCTAACGTCCCTAGATTTTAAACCCAACTAATAGGCTAAGGATCGGCTAACGACCCTAGGTCGAGTTTGTCAAACAAAGTCTACACTCAACTCCCACAGGGAATTGAGTGGATGGACTCTTAACAAGACAACCTTACTTGTCGGATGAGCCCCTTGTTTAGCGCCGGTTTGGGTTACTTGATCTCTGCTCTCCCGTGCTTCAATCAGCTTCCCTTGCTCCCTCGATCGTGTCGCTGTTGCGTCGCCAATGCCTCAGCTACACTCGATCAAACACCTTGCATGTGATGCCTTTGAGATGCCCAAGGTTATAGGAGGATGGTTGAATCTCCTACATGAGATATGTAGCTTGTTCTAACTAGGAGATCCACCTAGAGGGTCTTCTAGAGGTCTTGAACAAGAGATATGCCTATATGGTATAGTGTTTCACCTCTAGAATTGAGAGAGGAATCAAGTCATCTCTAGTTTGAATTTGAATGCCCTCACTTGTGTTTAAACACAAGGGATATGACTTGACACCCTCCTCTTTGAGGCCCCAAAAGATGTACAAAAGGTGTGGGTAATGGGCTCTCAAAACCCTCTCACTTATGCCAAAAAACCGAGCTCCATATATAGGGAAAATGAGCTCCAACGGTCATAAAACGGGCAAAAACAACTCCTTCCGACCGGTCCCGACCGGTCGGCCAAAGGCCAGTGAATACAGAAAGTTCACTGCCCTATGGCCTACTTCAGCACAGTGGCTGCTGTACACATTTGGATCCAGTCCCACCGATCTTGACCGGTCGGTCCAGTCCATCCGACCGGTCGTGACTGGTCGGCCAGGCCTGGGTTCAGCCTGAAGTTTGCTGACCCAATCCTTTCTCAACCCTCATGCATTGGCCAAGTTTTGGGTGCACTTTTGGGATACCTAGGTCCAATCTATGAGACTAAAGGTTCCCTAATATGGTCAAGGTCATCAAAGAGGTTAAGGGTTGGGTTTTGGTCAAGGTTAAGGCACCAAGGCATCACTTTTACCTGATTCTTCTTCCTTGATGCAGCTGGGCCACTTAAGTCTTCGGTCTTCATCTTCATTAGGCTCAACCGACACTAGACTCACTGAGGTAAGTGATTAAGAAACAAGGTGCACTAGTATGCCACAGAAAAGTGCACTAACAGTCTAAGCATGCATGATTAACATAAGATTAAACTAATCAAGCACCTAATCTATACAAGCTAAGTAGACAATATGAGAATGGATCATAAAGCTCAAGTCTACTCTAATTAGTAAACATACATCTTATGTGTGAATGTGCCTATCTAATGCCTAGCATACATTCTAATTAAGCATTCATAATTAAACAATTAAACACAGTGTATAATAAGAAATGTGCGCAAATACAATCTCAAACACAACAATGTATAATGGTTCGACTTTGGGTCTACTCCACTCCCGGTTCAAGTACTCACTCCTTGAGCACACCGGCATTTACTGGGGAGTTTAAATCAGGTTCCTCCCAGCCTAGGTGTTTCAACTCGGTTCCACCCAACTAAGGAGTTTACAGGTTCCTCACAACCTACACGTTTACTGTACCCATGTTGGTGGCTCCCCTTGGAGACTTATTTAAGCTTGACAAACGTGCCAAGGATCGCCAAATGACTCTGAAATTTAAACCCGACAAACATGCTAAGGAATGACAAACGCCCTAGACTTTTAGGCTCAACGAACGAGCCAAGGATCGATAAACGAACCTAGATTCGAATTTGACAAACAAACTCTATACTCAATTCCCACCAGAAATAGAGTTGTGGACTCAACACAAATTGACAACCTTACTTATCGAATTTTAGCTCCATTGATGCTCCGCTTTGGGTTGCTTCTTCTCGCTTTCCCGTGCTTGAATCAACTCCCCTTGTGCTCCGACGATCGTTGATGCCGCCACTTTGCCAAGGCTTTAGCTCCAAGATCATCTCCCTTGTATATGATGCTACTTTGGAGATGCCCAAGGTGCTAAGAGGTGGTAAATCCTCTACAAATGATAAGGGATGGGTTTCCTAGAGGAATACACCTATTTGGATGCCTAGGTAGTGTTTAAACAAGGGTTTTACCTATGATGAATGTGTTTAAACTCCTAGGAATCAAGAGCAAACGCGTCCATTCTCATATGAGCATTGAAATGCCCTAAACTTGTGATGGATCAAAAGGAGAATGGCTTGAATGAGTTAGGATTAGATCTCTTCATGGTATACAATGGTGGTAGCTTCTAATTCCTCAAAATCCATCTCTTAAGCCCAAAAACCGTCTCTCCCGTATTTAAAGAAAAATCTCCAACGGTCACAAAACAGGCAGAAAACGATTGCTTCGATATGTCAAACTACTATTTTGATCGATCGGAGCAATCTTTGATATATCGAAATAGTCAGTTCGATAAATTAGAAATTCTGTCGAGAGAGTTGGTAAGATTGCTAAACGTATTTTCGATAGATCGAAATAAGTTTTGATATATCGAAACACTCATCTCGATATATCGAGATGACCAATTCGATTAATCGAAAAAACTGTCCAGAAAGTTTGTAAGTAAGCTAGACATTCTTCGATATATTGAAAAGGTCATTTCAATCTATCGAAGACCTATCAAAACAAGCTCCGATATATCAAAGACCTATCGAAAATTGCTATTTGGCCTGAATTAATTACAGCAGCTTCCACCTCTTTTATTAACTAAATTTATCATATTTTTCTATATGATCTAAGGCTAAAAAGGATGACTAAGGATTTTCCTAGTTGTTCCAAGTCATTTAAGAGGATTTTGGTGTTATGGTTCAAAGGTTTAGGGTCACCAGGGTATCTCATTTACTTGTTCTTCTTCCTTGATACTTCTGTTCCACTTGAATCTTCGGTCTTCAGCTTGCTAAGGCTCAACTGATATTACAACATATGGACACACGTGATTGACAAATAAGGTGCACTAGTATACCACAGAAAAGTGCACTAAAAGAGGAGCCACTGTGCATCCTTCTCAGTGAATGTGATAGGGCATGAGTTTATTCGGGGCTCCTTTCCAGGTTGGCTGGTGAGGTTGATCTTATGTACCATGTCGCTAAACTAGGCACTTTAAGCATGAGCTCGACGTGCTCGGTTGGAGTCTCTCCTACTAGTAAGTTGTTTTCTTCCCCAAGTGTAGGGTTGCGATGTAGTAATAATTCAGTAAAGACCAAGATCATTCTCAGGGACTTGTTAGAAATTCATAAAATTACTTCTAATATTCTCTACTTGAGAACTAACTAAACATATTTCTAGAATTGAATGTAGATATGATTCTTAAACTAAAAGTGAATGTAATCAATATAAGAAAGCACTAGGGGTCCAAAGATCCACTTGTAGCAATCTTCAATGCGTAATTCACTGTGGTTTCCCAATTACACAACTAAAATCGAAATCAAATCCTATCTAGTCGGATGATAGAGCAGTTGTATTACACAATATGTCATATGTGTGATTATATACATGATTCCCTCAATTCAAGTTAGGACTTGAGCACACTCAATTGCATAGGTCAATCCTAGTTCCAATAGATTAAGATCACAATCATAATCATTATTAAACTCTGTCACAAAGCATAACTAGATCATGATTTGAACTTCATTCAAATCACATATACAATCAACACATAATTCAGAACTTAGAACAAAAAGGTAGAACTTTGGTTGAAGTTCCCACAAAGAAATCCAAGTCTAGAGCGTATTAAATCCGATTCCTCGGAGCGTACAAGTCTAGAACTAAGCAAAATAATTAAGAACTAAGGTAATTCTCCCAAACATCCATGATCCATCATAAGATTAAGAAAGACTACTTAGAACTTTATTCAAACTTCTATAAACCATTGTTCTTCAATAAATCCAACTTGAAACCAACATAAAACGAATCAAAGCATCTCAGATTCACTACAAGCTTCACCTCTTAGCCTTAGCTAAGAGGTTTAGCCGTTCATGATCCAAAGAAACATGAAAACAACTAAAAACATAAAACTAGAAAACACAAACTAGGAGGAGTTGTAAAACTCTGAATCCGACTCCCGTCGCTTCCCACCTTCGTAGATCTATTCTAGGATACCCCAGCTACGATCCCTAGGTCCCCTTTTATAGTGGAGAGGCTCTACCCCCTCAGAATCTTTCAGATTTGCGTAGTACTTACGCACTTGCACTGGAAAATCGGAGCTTCAAGAGGAAGCTGCTGGAGTTTCGCTGAAATTACACTGGCCGACCGGTCACGACCGGTCGGACTTGTCTGTGGGGCGTCCAGCATGCAAAATGGCTTGAGGAAGGCCCTGATAAACCGGTCAAGACTGGTCGGCCTCTATGCATTTAGTGTCCAGAGAGCAAACAGAGGGTGGCCGACCGGTCTAGACCGGTCATGACCCTTGTCTTCTTCATTTTTCTTCTTTCTTTATTCTCTCTCTACTTTCTTCTTTCTTTAACCCACCTTGGGTCTTCATCCAAGGCTCCTAAATAGATCTTTTTAATCATCAATTGGGCAGAGTCCATCTCATTCCTACAATCATAAAACCACGCATTAAAATAGTCTTAAAGCTTGAAAACCATGCATAGTTAGTGATGAAATGGGGTTAGAATATACACATGTAAGCGCTCAACACACCCGCCAACTAGCATTTTGTTAGTCCCGAGCAAAACATGCAGAACACAATTCATTCCTCCAAAACTCAACTCTCCTTCAGAAACTATGCTTCTATACAATCTAAGACATGCAATTACAAAAATCAGCAAAACTAAGTGATAGAAGTTGAAACCTTTAAACTTTCAAGAACATAACAAGTACTCATATGGACTTCCCGTTGATTGATTGATAAATAGAAGTATTTGAACAATTTAACCAAGTGATGGATGCTCATCTCATGGAAATTCAGGCTTATCTTCTTCATAAATCAGCTAAGGTATGGAATTTAAGGTGTACAGATCAACACATGCCTTTGACAGGAATTTGCCTTATCATCCTTCCGACGGCTTTCACACTACTTTCCATTTTCGGCTTTGGTTATGGGTAGACCATCCCCCGGTTGGTAATAGGTAGCACTTTTTAGAATTTTCCAACATATTCTCCATCGTTCCCATATTTTCATCATTCCTTTCCGTGTTCTCTTTCATTAGATAGGATTTTTAGAAATCCATATCTTTCGTTATTTTCCCATGGACAAGGATGGACAAAGTACCCCGGCTTGGTTTCTCAACACCTCGAATCTAAAATTAGCTAATCCACAAATCTAATAATCCTTTCAAAACATGAGAATCGTGTGAAGTGAACTAGGTGTAAAAGTGTTCAAAAGTTCTATCATTCATAAAAATAGGGGAATTCACATACAAGACTAGTACCTTGAAGATTGTTCAAAGTATTCAACTTCACTCACTTTGCCTCTCTTTTTCTTGTACTTACACCCTCCCAAATGCATAGAAACAAAGTTGTCTAATGGAGTTTTGAATTTTTAGAAAAAAAATCTGAAAAATCTTCTTCATGTTGCTCAAGATGTTACCAAACACTAGATTCATCCTAGTGATTCTACACCCCCAACCAAATCTTGCATTGTCCTCAATGTAAAAGATATTCAATAGGCAAAACATGAGAGCAATCATAAAATAGAGGGAGTAAGGAATGAGATTACCTGAGAGAACAAAGTCTGAAATTCTACCACCTTCTAACAAACCTATGAAAGAGCACCAAAAGCAACAAAATTCTAATCCTAACTACTCTATACCTCCATCAGACTAGGAGATCAAGTATCCTGATACACAGGATCAGTCAGAGGTATAGACATACCTTCTGAAGAAAAATTCTCAAAGAAGGGCTTTAGGCGTTGATCATTAGCTTTAAAGATATTACCGTTCCTTGGATTTAACAACTCGACGGTCCCGTATGGATAAACAGTTTTCACAATGAAAGAACCGGTCCATCGAGACTTCAATTTCTCCGAAAATAAATGCAATCGAGAATTATACCTAAGGACCTTTTGGTTGATCGTGAAGGTCTTATGAAGGATGTTCCTATCATGGAACACCTTCGTCTTGTCCTTGTAAATTCTCGCATTTTCATAAGCTTCATTCCGGAGTTCTGCAAGTTCATTCAATTGAAGTTTGCGCAACGAGCTTGCCTTGTTAAAGTCAAAATTCATCTTCTTTAGCGCCCAATATGCCCTATGTTCCAACTCCACGGGCAAGTGACAAGCTTTCCCATAGATAAGTCTATAGGGAGACATTCCAATGGGGGTCTTGAACGCCGTACGGTAAGCCAGAGTGCATCGGTAAGTCAAAGCGACCAATCTTTGCGATCGGGGTTCACTGTTTTCTCCAAAATATGTTTAATTTTCCTGTTGGATATCTTAGCTTGTCCACTTGTTTGTGGGTGATAGGGAGTGCTCACCTAGTGATTTACGTCATATTTTTTCATTAAAGCTTCAAATGGGCGATTACAAATATAGGATCCACCATCACTTATAATGACTCGAGGTGTTCCAAACCGGGAAAGGATATTTTCTTTTAAGAAACAAATGACTATTTTATGGTCATTGTTCCATCATGAAATCGCCTCGACCCATTTTGAAACATAGTCGATGGCAAGCAAGATATATAGATTTCCAAAAGAAGGTGGGAATGGACCCATGAAATCGATGCCCCAACAATCAAAAATTTCGATAGGTAAGATGGGATTGAGTGGCATCATATTTCTATGGGAGATTCCTTCCAATTTCTGACAAGGTTCGCATGCTTTAAAAAACTCATGGGTGTCCTTGAACATGGTGGGCCAATAAAACCAACATTGCAGAATTTTGGCTGTGGTCTTCTTAGCCGAAAAGTGGCCACCACACGCCTGAGAATGACAAAAGGAGATGATACTGTGTTGTTCATCATTCAACACACATCTCCTTATGATTTGATTGGGACAATACTTGAATAAGTATGGGTCGTCCCATAGGAATTTTCTCACCTCATTGAAGAACTTGTCATTATCTTACTTTTTCCAATGTGTCGGAATTGTACCTGTAACAAGATAGTTAGCAATGTCCGCATGCCATGGCAATTGGGAGACTTTAAAAAGCTGTTCATCAAGGAACATGTCATTGATCGTAGTCGTCTCAGGGGAATCGGTGAGAACAAGTCTAGAAAGATGGTCAGCAACTACGTTTTCTACTCCTTTCTTATCACGTATTTCTATGTCAAATTCTTAGAGTAGGAGGATCCATCTTAACAAGCGAGGCTTAGCATCCTTCTTAGAGAGAAGGTACTTAAGCGCTGCATGGTCGGTGAATATGATGATCTTGGATCTGATCAAGTAGGACCAAAACTTATCCAAAGCAAAAACTACGGCCAAAAGTTCTTTTTCTGTAGTAGTGTAGTTTGCTTGAGCCGAGTTTAAGGTTCTACTTGCATAGTAGATGACACAAGGCTTCTTTTCTTTTCTTTGGCCTAACACAGCCCCAATACCGTACTCACTCGCATCACACATGATTTCAAAAGGAAGGGTCCAATCAGGTGGTTGCATTATGGGAGCACATGTCAACATATGTTTAAGTTTGTTAAAGGCATTTTTGTTAATGCAAAGATTTGTCAATTACCATGGTTAGTGTGTCGTCAAGTCTCCTTGTGGCTGAAGACAGTCTCCGTGCGGTTGAAGACAGAAGCTACTCAAAGAAGATTGCTCATCCAGTCAGCTTCAAGCCTCTCCATCCAAACCTTTGATCCCAAAACCTTCTATAGATGGCCCAAATCCTTCCTAGGTACATCCTTAGCACCATCTATAGTCCACCTTCCATTAAGATCAGCTATGGAAGGGTTCATTTTAGCAAAAGTTGCTTAAAAGTTGAAAATCAGTATGTCTGCTCTCTCCGATAGGTGTCCGATCAATCGGAGATGAGTCCGATAGTTGTCTGATCAATCGGACGATATGTCCGATCAATTGGAGAATTGTCCAGCAACATTGAAAACTTCTCTGGACACTTTTCCGATCAATCGGAGGTCTGTCCGATCAATCGGACAGGGTCTTCCGATCAATCGGACGGTATGTCCGATCAATCGAAAAATTGTCCAGCAAACATTAAAAATCTCTCTGGACACTTTTCCGATCACTCGGAGGTCTGTCCGATCCATCGGACAGGGTGCTCCGATCCATCGGACATACATCCGATCCATCGGAGGAAAATCTAGAAACATTGCATAAACTCTCTGGAAGGAATTCCGATCAATCGGACTATCTGTCTGATCAATCGGACAGGGTCTTCCGATCAATCAGAACTAAGTCCGATCAATCGGAAAACCTATTTTTCAGCAAAATTCAAATCTACCTAAAACTTATGTCCGATCGATCGGATCCTATCGAGTTGACCATTTTCTGACCGTTGAATGTCATCTCTATATATGGAACTCGGTTGGATCTTGTGAAAGACACCTTGAGCATCATTTAGGGTTTGTGTGTGCCTTCTCCTTGAGATCCCCTTCTCTCATACCCTAAGATTTGTTGAGTTCATACTTCAATCCATGATGATCTGACCAACATTGATGAAGCATTCAAAGCTTGGATTGAATCATGAACTCAACCCCTCTTTAATGGCATCTTGACCTACCTCTCAAAGATATACTCCTGTCATCAATGCCATTAATGGTGGTTTAGGTAGAAGCTTTCCTCATATAAAAGCCATATCCCCATATAGCCTCAACCTAACCCTAATCCCTCACCTTGGAATCTACAATGAGTCATCCGGAGCAAGGTTGCTGATCGAGGGAGCTGAAGAAGGTATCTTCCGTGCAAGCCGAAGCTTCTTCAACAAAGGCATCATCAAGGGACTCAATCAGCTAGTATATTTAGTCTTTCGAGTCCAAGAAACCTCCTCAAGTTGAGATTTGGGTTTCAGAGTTTGAAGACCCAAACTCGTAAGAGTCCTTGCGTAGGACAAGTCCTTGAGTAGGACAAGCCCTTGTGTAGGACAAAGTGGTCATGGATTAGTCCTATGGAAGGATGAATCCATGTGTTGAGTCTTAAGTTCTTTTGTACGCTGTTAAGGTTTATGGTTAACCTCATTTAAAACCATAGTGATAGTGAAATCCGGCCACTCAAGGAGTGAGTGGATCAGCCGGGAGTGGAGTAGGTACATAACCGAACCACTATAAAAATCTCTTGTTTTGTGATGAATGGATGAACTGATTTACTTCTTTCACATGTGCTTTTATTGATTTATACTCTGCATATCTTGTGTTCGAAGTAAGTTCTCTAAGAATACTTTACATGATTATAAGTGTGTAATTGGAAAATTTAAAAAGTGTCCTATTCACCCCCCTCTAGGACAAGGTAACTTGTTTCTTGCTTCTACAAAAGCGGTAATCAAACTTATACCGCATTTTCAATTGGTATCAGAGCGGGTTCCTCCTTAAAGGCGTAACAGCCCGGATCGTGATCCGTCTCTAGAAGCTTGATATCATGTCAAAAGGGGATTCTAGTATGGTTTCCAAACCTCCATATTTTGATGGATCAAACTATGCATATTGGAAAGCAAGAATGAGAGTCTTCTTACAATCATTGGATCATGCAACATGGAGATCTGTGGAAATCAAATATGAAATACCCCTCTTGAGCACAGTCATAGATGGGGTCACCACTACCACAGTCAAACCTGATGATTTATGGACTGATCTTGAACAACTGAGATACATTAGCAATGCCAAGGCACTCAATGCTATCTTTTGTGCCATTTCAGCAGATGAGTTTAAAAGAATTTGTAATTGCACAACTGCTAAGGAAGCATGGGACATCTTTGAAACCACTCATGAAGGAACTAGTACAGTCAAGAGGTCAAAACTTCAGCTCTTGACTACTCAATTTGAGAATATGAAAATGGAGGAACATGAGAACTTCATGGACTTTTACACCCGGCTGAGCGATGTCACCAATGCTATGTGGGGATTGGGGGAAAGGATATCGGATCCGCGCATTTGTAGGAAAATTCTAAGATCCTTACCCGAACGATTCTCTTCCAAGGTCATAACTATTGAGGAATGTAGAGATATTGATACTATGAAAATAGAAGACTTACTAGGATCTCTACAGACCCATGAACTTCATTTCAAGAAATCCCCAAAAAGTAGAAACACAGTGCTGAAAACCTCACACACTACACAAGAATCTGTAGTTAATAGCGATGAAGAAATGGATATGAATGAAATGGCTCTTATGGCCAAGAAGTTTAGAAAATTCTTCAAAAACAAAGGAAAGAGGGTTGAAAAAAATAGCAAATCTTTTGACAAA
Organism: Liriodendron chinense; assembly: GCA_003013855.2. Taxonomy (NCBI): domain Eukaryota; kingdom Viridiplantae; phylum Streptophyta; class Magnoliopsida; order Magnoliales; family Magnoliaceae; genus Liriodendron; species Liriodendron chinense. The sequence goes on along the minus strand of PVNU02001374.1, from coordinate 50,623 downwards.
AAGCGCTATACAGGAAAATCTTACAACAAGCCAAAAGATCCTAAGTGCTACAACTGTGGACGCTATGGTCATATTACCTCTGACTGCCAAGCTCCTGCCAAAGAAAAATTTAAAAAGAAAGCAATGGCAGCCACATGGGACAACCTCAAGAGTACATATTCAGAAACAGAAGAACATCAAAGTGATGAGAGAGGGTCAGTTAAAATTCTGATGGCCTCTATCTCAGAGATTGTCCCAGACATACAAGGCGAAAGAGACAAGGATGATCATGAGCTATCAGAAAACAATGTGACATCCTCCGATGATGACGAGGATGATAATGAAGGTTTGCAAGTTGCCTATGATGAGCTATTTCGTCAAAGCATCCTTCTTACCAAGAAGTTGAGCCAAGCTAATATTGACAACAATAAATTGGCTGATGAAATGCAAGAAGTGAAGGGAGAAACAACAGATTTTACTATCAGATCTGTGAATTGGAAAGGAAAAATAAAGCAACTTAAGACAAAATTAATACCCTAGAAGATGAGCTGAAAAAGGCAAAATCTACAAATCAATGTCTAATCTTGCAGCTTAATCAAGAAAGTCAACTCAATGAAAGATTTGCCCAGAGTAGAGAAAAACTAGATGATATCTTTAAATCAGGTAAGCCTTGTAGGAATACAAGAGGGCTAGGCTATGGTGAGCAAACTAAGGTTAGTAACCCAGAACCTAAAAAGATTAGGAATGCATCAGGAAGCACTAAGAGAAATTCACCTATATGCCATGCATGCGGAGATGTTGGACATTTGAAATTTGAATGCTTGATCTTTAAGAATCCTGTTCGGAACTTGAAAGGTAAATTTGTACCTACCAGAAAAAGGATGAATCAGATGTGGAGTCCTCCTAAACAAACACCAAACATGAGGAAAAATTATCCCACTCCACCGAAGAAAGACAAAAGAATGGAAGAGCTCCTTGAAATGGTAAAACAGTTGAACAAAAGAACCATGGAGCTGATGAAAGAGAAATCAAGTAAAGAGAAAACCTCAACACCTTATGCTCAAACAATGACATCCCTAGAATCAACCAAGAAGCCTAGTTCTCCAAAAAGGGTAGTCTCTAAATGGGTAGTAAAGAACAAATGCTTAGTTATCCATACAGCCCTTAGAGTCGGAAGAAACACTAAGTGGTACCTTGATAGTGGATGCTTCCGACACATGACAGGTGAGAGGACTCAGTTTTATGATTATGCTGAATTTGATGGTGGGTCTGTTACCTTTGGAGATGGGAGTGTTGCCAAGATTGTTGGAAAGGGAACCATTACCGGGCCAGGATTGCCCAAAATTGAGGATGTACTATGTGTTGACGGTTTGAAACATAATCTATTAAGCATCTCTCAAATATGTGATGAACAGCATTCCGTAAAATTCTCCAAAAAAATGTGCGAAATTATGGACCAAACTGGAAAATTGATACCAAAAGGGTTTCGCACTGGAGATAACTGCTATGTCATTGAAAACAAGGGTGATGAGGGACCATCTGCCGTATGCGACATGGCTATTAATGGTGAGACTGAGTTCTGGCATCAACGGCTTGGTCATGTCCATTACAGGAACCTTGCTAGGTTGAGTAGAAAGAAATTAGTAAGAGGATTACCAAAGATTGGGAAGAAACCAAAAGAAGTATGTGCAGAATGCTTGAAAGGTAAACAAATTAAAGTTGCACATAAGAAGACATCCATCATTGCTACATCAAAACCCCTTGATCTACTCCACATGGATCTCGTAGGTCCCACAAGAGTAATGAGTTAAGGTGGTAAGAGGTACTTCTTTGTTATTGTTGACGACTATTCCCAATATACTTGGGTTGTATTTTTAAAAGAAAAGTCGGATACATTTGAAGAATTTGAGAAACTCATGAAACGAATCCACAATGAGAAAGAATGCACAGTAAAACGTATTAGGAGTGATCATGGGGGGGAATTTGAGGACGGGCGCTTTGAACTATTCTGTGAAAATTTAAGCATCAAACATGAATTCTCAGCCCCAAAAACTCCACAACAAAATGGAGTAGTGGAGAGGAAAAACAGAGTGCTACTCGACATGGCCACAGTTATGATGAACAGTAAAAATATAGCAAAAAATCTGTAGGCCGAAGCAGTGAATACAGCTTGTCACATCATTAATCGAGTTTATTTGAGAGCCGGCCTAAATAAGACCCCATATGAGCTGTGGAATGGAAAAGTTCCAAACATCAAGTACTTTAGGGTCTTTGGTAGCAAATGCCACATCCTTCGAGATAGAGAAAATCTAGGAAAATTTGACTCTAAGAGCGATGAGGGAATATTTCTAGGATATGCTTCTGATAGTCGGGCCTATAGAGTGTACAACACAAGGACTAAAACAACTCAAGAATCCATAAATGTTGTCATTGATGACCAATCTAAAGAAGATACAAGACTTGATGATGATGAAGTGAGAGAACCGTGCCACATAGGTAAACCTGTTGAAAAATCTCCCACTCCCAATGCCTCAATAGCTTCTGGAAATGTTCCACATATCAAGGATCATCCCCTCAATCAAATCATTGGAGATCCGGATGTTGGAGTCAAGACGAGAAGACAACTTGAGGCCATCAACAGTCATGTGTGCTTCACTTCAAAAATTGAACCAAAAAATATAAATGAGGCTCTCAATGATGAGTTTTGGATACTTGCAATGCAAGGGGAACTTCAACAGTTTACCAGAAATGAGGTTTGGTTTCTGGTTGAAAGACCATATGAGAAGAATGTCATTGGAACTAAATGGATCTTCAAAAACAAAACAGATGAATCTGGCAATGTGATTCGAAATAAAGCACGTCTTGTAGCTCAAGGGTACTCTCAAATCGAGGGAATTGATTTTGATGAAACCTTTGCCCCGGTTGCTAGACTCGAATCCATTCGAATTCTCATGTCCATAGCATGTGCTCTCAAATTCAAATTATTTCAAATGGACGTGAAGAGTGCCTTTCTAAATGGTATACTTGATGAGCAGGTTTATGTTGAACAACCAAAAGGGTTTGTGGACCCTAGTTATCCTTAAAGAGTCTACCGATTGAAAAAGGCTCTCTATGGGTTAAAACAAGCCCCCCGAGCATGGTATGAACGTCTTACTCAATTTCTAATTGCTCACAAGTTTGTTAGGGGGAGTGTTGATAAAACCCTATTTGTTAAGAGGACGGCTGATTCCTTTCTCATTGCTCAGATTTATGTGGATGATATCGTATTTGGGTCAAACTGTGAAGAATTTTCTGGCTTATTTGCTAAACTAATGAAATCTGAATTTGAGATGAGTTTGGTAGGCGAACTAAACTTCTTCCTAGGATTGCAAGTTAAACAACTGAAAAATGGAATCTTTATCAACCAAACTAAGTATGCAAAAGATTTAGTCAAGAGGTTTGGGCTAGACTCGGGTCGATCACACACCACGCCTATGGCCACTACAATTAAACTTTCCAAAGACTTATTAGGCAAAAGTGTTGATCAACATTTATATAGAAGTATGATTGGGAGTCTTCTCTACCTCACAGGAAGTAGACCCAATATTGCCTTTAGTGTAGGGGCATGTGCTAGATTTCAAGCCGATCCTAGAGAATCACACCTCATTGCAGTAAAAAGAGTGATCAAATATGTGGCCTGCACAACTGAATATGGCTTGTGGTACCCCTTTGACACCTCAACCATCATTGCGGGGTACTCCGATGCCGATTGGGCCGGAAATATGGATGATAGAAAGTCCACAAGCGGTGGTTGTTTTTACGTCGGAAACTGCTTAGTTGCTTGGCATAGCAAAAAGCAAAACTCCATCTCATTGTCCACTGCTGAAGCTGAATATATTGCTGCCGATAGTTGCTGTGCTCAACTACTTTAGATGAAGCAGATGTTGAAGGATTATGGTCTTAATCAGGACGAAATGACGCTTTTTTGTGACAACACAAGCGCCATTAATATTTCAAAAAATCCTGTTCAACATTCTCGAACCAAGCATATCGACATCCGGCACCATTTTATAAGAGAACTAGTTGAAGAAAAACTGATCAATCTTGAATACATCCAAACCGAGCGGCAATTGGCCGACATCCTTACGAAGCCGTTAGATTCCATAAGGTTTGAACACCTTCGGAAGTCTATCGGGGTATGCTCACTCTAGCATATTGGAAAAACATGTGCATATAGGTATATCTGAGGAATTAGCCTCATATAATTAAATGATCATTGATATTCTCTAGCTTACATTCTTACAAAATAGGCTGGGGAATCATTTTCAGGAGGGAGGAAGGATTTAACTGTTTAAATGTCACTGGAGACATTTCCGATTGATCGGACACTTCTCCGATCAATCGGAAATATCGGGGGTCTGATAGTTATATACGCGAGCTCTGTTCATTTCTGCCCTATATTTCTGTTTTCTCTCAGACTCTTCTGGTAGGGCATCCTTGTGCGATCGGACTGTAGCTCGGCAGGCTTTCCATCGGTCCTCATTTGCAGCAAAAATGGCTCCTCGAGTCTCCTAGGTAAGGTCTCAAAAGCTGTCAGTTCGGTTTCTTCTTTCCCTTTCCTCTATTAGCTTATCATTTGTAGGGATTTGAAGTTCTTCCTGGTACATCACTTCCTTCCTGTCCATCTTGGTGTCTGCATTGTTCAAATCATTCCTCCAATCTTGAAAAACCATGCCTAAAGATCCTAAAGGCAAGTCCAAGATGGCTGCGGGGCCATCCACCACCGCCAGGTCTAAGAAGCTCCAAACTTCTCGACCTTCTCAGGGTTCTTCACCTCCTGCTGCTCCTCCTGCCCAACCTGAGAGTCCAGTTTCAATCTCCCGATTGCAATCCCGTACCATTATATATGAGCGGGAGGTCGCCTTGTCATGTGTGGAGCCCTTTGGCATTCCAGCCCTTCTCGCACAGATCGACTGGGATGGTGTGCTACGATTTGGAGGCGTAGCACATCCTGAGGTTGTGTATGTATTTTTATCCAAAATCATCAACCCCGTTGGAAACCCTCCATCGTGTGAGGTCATTGTCGGAGGACGGGTAGTCAAGATCACCGCCCAAACCATAGCCGACCTGATTAGGATTCCCATGTCCACAGCCCCTCAACCTAATGACAATCTTCTTGATTCTACTCTTCGGGCTGATTGGACTCGATACTTGTGTCGGGGTCCCAATCCCGAGTGAATAGACGGTAGTGCACTTCGGGCGTCTGAAATGTCCAATAGATTTCGAGTGCTCCACCAAATTTTCAGCACAAATTTCTACCCACGCAGTACCAACAAATCCAACCTCACAGCAAATATGGTCAATCTGCTCTATCACGTTGGTCACGGGATGCGTCTGTGTCTTCCGTCCATCATTTTGCATCATATTCTGGACGCTCTGTCACACAACCGCAACACTATTCCTTTTGGCTAGATCATTACCAGATTGGGGCACGATTGCGGGTTCACAAATATTGTGGTCCATCCTATTCCTCGCCGTACCTTCAAGGACCTCAATATCAAGAAGATGGCTCTACCAAAAGAGGATAACGTGGAAGACCGGGACTTCTCTCATACTCCCACACAGGTGTCGTCTGGCACCCATAGCGGGTCTTCAGCTCCAGCCCCGACGCTGGCCTAGCACGTTGATCGGTCAAGCGGCGACTTAGTCCGACGCCTCTTCCGCACCTCCTCCCAACTCAGAGCAGATCATTGCTCAATTAGATCGTGTGGAGGGCGCTCTAGCTCAGCACGGTGAGCGGTTGACGTGTCTCGAGAGCCTGATGTAGACCATTCATGATGCTGTTCAGCGCCTCACATCAGCTCTCTCTTGTCGACGTGATGACGTCGCTGGCCCTGCTCCATAGCTGTCTATATTTTTAGTCGGGGTCCGTAGTATATGTGTAGTCGCGGATATCTTTTTGGGGCGACTTTATTAGTTGTATTGGTTGATACATCTTTTCATTGACACATTTTGTTTTGGATAGTCTGATGGTCATTCTTTTTGGATATTTAGATGATCATATGTTGGATTTGGATATTCTGCTATGACTTGTGTTGGATCTGGATATTCTGATGATCATTCTTTTGCTATGATATTTTGCTATGATCTTATGTTGGATTTGGACAGTCTGATGATCATTCTCTGTGGATATCTTGTGTATCTTTTCTCATTTATCTGACTCTTTTGCGTATATACATATTCTTGTGCGTACTTGTTTTATCCTTATTGGGCTTCTTGCCCCATTTTGGGTTGTATATATGGTATGTTGGTCATGATATACATTTCAGAAGGGGAGGTTGGCTGCTTGGGCTATATGCCCTCTGTGCTTACCGTCATATACTTGTATATCCTTGCATGACCATGTGTGTTTTGGCTTCCTGTCTCTGCTCGTTAATGTCTATTTTCCTCCTTTAGTCTATGACATATGCGCTGCATTCTCATTTCACTAACCTTTGTCAATCACTGACAAAAAGGGGGAGAAGTTATCCCACCAAAAGGTCCAGGTTATTTTTTTGTTGATCTTTTGTGTGCAGGGACTAAGGGGGAGTTCAAGTGAAGCCTAGTCTGTATATTAAGTCTGTACATTTTGTATGTAATGAGTCATGTCCATGTGTAAAGCTTTTATTTTCCTCGACATGATCTATGTATGTATTTTGGTTTTGGTGTCTATGAAAAAGTCTATGGTATGGACCAAGACTTTCATAGGTTTGGTTTTGTCTGGTAATTGACAAAGGGGGAGATTGTTAATGCAAAGATTTGTCAATTACCATGGTTAGTGTGTCGTCGAGTCTCCTTGTGGCTGAAGACAGTCTCCGTGCGGTTGAAGACAGAAGCTACTCAAAGAAGATTGCTCATCCAGTCAGCTTCAAGCCTCTCCATCCAAACCTTTGATCCCAAAACCTTCTATAGATGGCCCAAATCCTTCCTAGGTACATCCTTAGCACCATCTATAGTCCACCTTCCATTAAGATCAGCTATGGAAGAGTTCATTTTAGCAGAAGTTGCTTAAAAGTTGAAAATCAGTATGTCTGCTCTCTCCGATAGGTGTCCGATCAATCGGAGATGAGTCCGATAGGTGTCCGATCAATCGGACGATATGTCCGATCAATCAGACAGGGTCTTCCGATCAATCGGACGGTATGTCCGATCACTCGGAAAATTATCCAGCAAACATTGAAAATCTCTCTGGATACTTTTTCGATCACTCGGAGGTCTGTCCAATCTATTGGACAGGGTGCTCCGATCCATCGGACATACATCCGATCCATCGGAGGAAAATCCAGAAACATTGCATAAACTCTCTGGAAGGAATTCCGATCAATCGGACTATCTGTCCGATCAATCGGACAGGGTCTTCCGATCAATCGGAACTAAGTCCGATCAATCGGAGAACCTGTTTTTCAGCAAAATTCAAATCTACCTAAAACTTATGTCCGATCGATCGGATCCTATCGAGCTGACCGTTTTCTGACCGTTGAATGTCATCTCTATATATGGAACTCGGTTGGATCTTGTGAAAGACACCTTGAGCATCATTTAGGGTTTGTGTGTGCCTTCTCCTTGAGATCCCCTTCTCTCATACCCTAAGATTTGTTGAGTTCATACTTCAATCCATGTTGATCTGACCAACATTGATGAAGCATTCAAAGCTTGGATTGAATCATGAACTCAACCCCTCTTTAATGGCATCTTGACCTAACTCTCAAAGATATACTCCTGTCATCAATGCCATTAATGGTGGTTAAGGTAGAAGCTTTCCTCATATAAAAGCCATATCCCCATATAGCCTCAACCTAACCCTAATCCCTCACCTTGGAATCTACAATGAGTCATCCGGAGCAAGGTTGCTGATCGAGGGAGCTGAAGAAGGTATCTTCCGTGCAAGCCGAAGCTTCTTCAACAAAGGCATCATCAAGGGACTCAATCAGCTAAGTATATTTAGTCTTTCGAGTCCAAGAAACCTCCTCAAGTTGAGATTTGGGTTTCAGAGTTTGAAGACCCAAACTCGTAAGAGTCCTTGCGTAGGACAAGTCCTTGAGTAGGACAAGCCCTTGTGTAGGACAAAGTGGTCATGGATTAGTCCTATGGAAGGATGAATCCATGTGTTGAGTCTTAAGTTCTTTTGTACGCTGTTAAGGTTTATGGTTAACCTCATTTAAAACCATAGTGATAGTGAAATCCGGCCACTCAAGGAGTGAGTGGATCAGCCGGGAGTGGAGTAGGTACATAACCGAACCACTATAAAAATCTCTTGTTTTGTGATGAATGGATGAACTGATTTACTTCTTTCACATGTGCTTTTATTGATTTATACTCTGCATATCTTGTGTTCGAAGTAAGTTCTCTAAGAATACTTTGCATGATTACAAGTGTGTAATTGGAAAATTTAAAAAGTGTCCTATTCACCCCCCTCTAGGACAAGGTAACTTGTTTCTTGCTTCTACAAAAGCGGTAATCAAACTTATACCGTATTTTCAATTTTGACAATCCTTATTCCACTCGAATGAGTTTTTCTTTTGAATGAGGTTACATAAAGGACGAGAGAGTGAACTAAAGTCCTTTATGAACCGTCTATAAAATCTGGCATGTCCTAAAAAGGACCACACATCACGTACGCTTTTGGGGGATGGAAGGTTAGAGATAAGATCGATTTTAGCCTTGTCTACCTCAATTCCATTTTGTGAGATGATGTGACTAAGGACAATTCCTTTTTGAACCATAAAATGACATTTATCCCAATTCAACACAAGGTTCTTGTCTTCACATCTTTTTAAAATAGTTTTTAAGTGTACAAGACACTCATTAAAGTTACAACCAAATACAGAGAAATCGTCCATGAAGACTTCAAGAATCGTCCCCACCATATCAGAAAAAAATACTCAACAAACAACGCTGAAAAGTGGTAGGGGCATTACATAGTCCAAACGGCATCCTTCGATAGGCAAAAGTGCCGAATGGACAAGTGAATGTTGTCTTCTCTTGGTCTTCTAGGGCGATCTCTATTTGGTTATACCCTGAATACCCATCAAGGAAGCAAAAGTGGGAATGACCCGCCAACCTTTCTAAAATTTGATCAACAAATGGTAAGGGGAAGTGGTCTTTCCTTGTAACTGTACTTAGCTTCCTGTAGTCAATGCACATTCTTTAACCGATAGTGACTCTGGTTGGCATGAGTTCATTATTGGCATTGGCTACGATGGTTATTTCGAATTTCTTAGGCACCACTTGAGTTGGACTCACCCATTGACTATCAGATATTGGGTAAATGATACCTACATCCAATAGTTTCAACACCTCGGCCTTAACCACCTCTTTCATATTTGGATTGAGGCGTCTTTGTGGTTGCCTAGATGTCTTCGCATTCACCTCAAGGTGTATGCGATGAGTACAAATCAGGGGGTTTATGCCTTTGAGATCCGCAATTGACCATCCAATGACACTTTTGTGCTCTCTTAGAGTGGCTATTAGCCTACTCTCTTGTTCCTCATCCAAGTGGGAAGAAATCACCACCGGATATGTCTCATCTTGACCCAAGTAAACATATTTTAAATCAGTGGGTAATGGTTTTAGGTCGAGCTTCGTTGCCTTGATATTAAATGGAAGCGGCTTGTTCTCGCTTAAGGGCAAAGGCTCAAATGGTGCCTTCCATCTTTTATTATCAAGTACAGGCATAAAATCTAGAATGTCATCCATCTCTCTTATCATGTCATCATCAATCTCATGAGAGTGGGCCAAGCATGCCTCCAAGGGATCGGAATAGAATGTCAGGAGAGATTTGTCTTCCACGAATGATTCAATCAAATTTATTTCGTGGACCTCGTCATCAACATCCCGTGGTTGTTTGCATAAATAAAAAATATTCAGCTCGAGTGTCATATTTCCAAAGGACATTTGTACCAACCCATTTCTGCAATCGATAATCGAATTTGAAGTGGCCAAGAAAGGGCAGTCAAGTATGACAAGAATTTGAGCACCGGTTCCCATCACAGGATGTGTATCCAAGACAATAAAATCTACTGGATAGTAGAATTTATCGACTTGGATGAGGACATCTTCAATCATCCCTCTCGATATACGAATAGATCTATCAGCGAGTTGAAGTGTGGTTTTGATGGGTTTTAATTCACCTAACCCAAGTTGTTCATAGACCGAGTATGAGATGAGGTTAACACTTGCCCCAAGATCGAGTAAAGCTTGTTTGATCCGGTAGTCACCTATGATGCATGAGATGGTAGGACTACCCGGATCCTTGTATTTTTGGGGCACCTCTTATTTAATAATGGCGCTCAAATTCTCAGTCAAAAGTACTTTGTTGCAAACATTGTGTTTCCTTTTGACTGTACACAATTCCTTTAGAAATTTGGCATAGGATGGTATTTGTTTTATAGCATCCAACAGCGGAATGTTGATCTTCACTTGCTTAGAAACCTCTAAAATTTTTAGGTTTTTGTCTGAAGGTTTGGGTGAAATCAACCTTTGTAGAAACGGGGCGACCGGCTTGTATTGCCTTTCTGGTTCTTTCTCATGTGGAGTGTTGTTCAAGATATCATCCTTATTGGCAATTTTCGGATCATTAAGCTTTGGGGCCTTCACCGGATTGGATTTATCAATTGTTTTGCCACTCCTCAAAGTGGTGATAGTTTGAATATGCTCCGTATTTTGGGAGGATGGGTTGATGTCTTGTATCTCAAATTGGGTTCTTGGATTAGGGAGAGGTTGATCAGGAAGTGTGCCTTTCTCCCTAACACTAAGATGAGATTCAAGTCTAGCCATTGAAGTTTTCAAATCATTGATGGCTTAAGATGAATTCTGATTGTATTTCAGTTGTTCTTGTATGAACCCATATATTTTGTGAGAATTATTCTTGTTGTACTCTACCTGGGCCGAGATGAATGTACCTACTATTTCCTCTAGTGTAGCTTTTGGGTTATTGTTTGCATTCTCTGATGGCCCATTCCTCCAACTGAAATTGGGATGGTTCCTCCAACTAGAATTATACGTGTTCGAGTTTGGATTGCTAAATAGACGTTGATAGTTATTTATGGCATTTGATTGTTCTTGTAAAACTTTCTGAAACGCAGAGATTGTAGGACAATCTTGTGTTGCATGTTGGTTACCGGAACAAATTCCACAAATACTCTCAACTTCCTTAGTCTTTTCCCCCTTCCCTAATTCCATGGCCTCAACTTTTCTTGTGAGGCTAGCCACACGTGCACTTATATTGTCTTCTTCGGAGAGGACATAGATTTCTCCATTTTCTCTTTGTTGGCTTGTCTTGGGATTTACTGGTTTAGTTGTATCCCAAGATTGTGCATTCTCGGCCAAGATATCAAAATAGTCTCATGCTTCCTCAGCTTCCTTATTCATGAATTCTCCATTGCACATCATCTCTACGAATTGGCGCATTGGCGAAGTCAGTCCTTCATAGAAAAAGCTTATTACCCGCCAAATTTCGTAGCCATAATGTGGTCATGCGGTCAATAAGTCTTTGAACCTCTCCCAACATTGTAAGAAGGTCTCATTCTCTTTTTGGGCAAAATTCATGATTAGGCGCCTCAACATGTTTGTTTTATAAGTAGGGAAAATTTTTTTAATGAATTCCCTAGTCATCTCAGTCCATGTGCCGATTGATATTGGCCTTAATGTATGAAGCCAAGCCTTAACCTTCTCTTTAAGAGAAAAAGGAAATAACCTAAGTCTTACAACATCATCAGATACGTTTGCAAAGTGCAACGTGGTTTTCACCTCATCAAATTCCTTAAGATGTTGATATGCGCTCTCACTGTCTAACCTAAGGAACTTGGTAAGGAGTTGGATTACTCCCGGTTTTAGATCAATATTCCCTGCATTGGTTGGAAAAATTATCCATGAGGGAGTACTCGCTCTTGCAGGTTGCAAGTGATCACATAAAGTTCTAGGTCGAAGAACATTCTCAACCTCATTTTCACCTGTTTCGATTTGGCCCAAATTTTGATTGGCCACTGGGTTGGGTTGATTCTCAGCCATACTATCAAACAAAATTGGAGATTCTAAACGTCTCTTAGCACGTGGCTCCTTATCAATCCCTTCAACAATTCCCCCTTCACTAATGAGTCGGTTGTTAGAATCACGAACCCAATGTGGCATGGAAATCTCAGAAAAATAAAAATTAAAAAGGATTAGAAAGGCCTAATTGAAGTGACTCCTTCAACTCCTAGGATCCTTGTAAATAAAAGAAAACAAACAAACTAAGTTAGTAGGACTCTTAAAAATCTCAAATAGAAACTATTTTCAGAAATTTTGTAAAAATCGTCGAAAAGTCCCCGGCAACGGCACCAAAAACTTATTCGCTTCCCCAAGTGTAGGGTTGCGATGTAGTAATAATTCGGTAAAGACCAAGATCGTTCTCAAGGACTTGTTAGGAATTCACAAAATTACTTCTAATATTCTCTATTTGATAACTAACTAAACAGATTTATATAATTGAATGTAGATATGATTCTTAAACTAAAAGTGAACGTAATTAATATAAGAAAGCACCAGGGGTCCAAAGATCCACTTGTAGCAATCTTCAATGCATAATTCGCTGTGATTTCCCAATTACACAACTAGAATTGAAATCAAATCCTATCTAGTCGGATGATAGAGCGGTAGTATTACACAATATGTCATATGTGTGATTATATACATGATTCCCTCAATTCAATTTAGGACTTGAGCACACTCAATTGCATAGGTCAATCCTAGTTCCAATAGATTAAGATCACAATCATAATCATCATTAAACTCTGTCACAAATCATAACTAGATCATGATTTGAACTTCATTCAAATCACATATATAATCAACACATAATTCAAAACTTAGAACAAAAAGGTAGAACTTTGGTTAAAGTTTCCATATGGAAATCCAAGTCTAGAGCGTATTGAATCCGATTCCTCAGAGTGTATAGGTCTAGAACTATGCAAAATAATTAAGAACTAAGGTAATTCTCCCAAACATCCATGATCCATCATAAGATTAAGAAAGACTACTTAGAACTTTATTCAAACTTCTATAAACCATTGTTCTTCAATAAATCCAACTTGAAACCAACATAAAACGAATTAAAGCATCTCAGATTCACTACAAGCTTCACCTCTTAGCCTTAGCTAGGAGGTTTGGCCGTTCATAATCCAAAGAAACATGAAAACAACTAAAAATATAAAACTAGAAAACACAAACTAGGAGGAGTTGTGGAACTCCGAATCCGACTCCCGCCGCTTCCCACCTTCGTAGATCTCTTCTAGGATACCCCAGCTACGATCCCTAGGTCCCCTTTTATAGTGGAGAGGCTCTACTGCCTCAAAATCTTCCTAATTTGCGTAGTACTTACGCACTTGCGCTAGAAAATTGGAGCTTCAAGAGGAAGCTGCTAGTGTTTCGCTGAAATTACACTGGCTGACCGGTCAAGACCGGTCGAACTGGGTTGGCCGACCGGTCACGACCGATCGAACTTGTCTGTGGGGCGTCCAGCGTGTAAAATGGCTTGAGGAAGGCCCTGGCCGACCGGTCTTGACCAGTCGGCCTCTATGCATTTAGTGTCCAGAGAGCAAACAAAGAGTGGCTGACCGGTCTAGCCCTCTTGGCCGACCGGTCATGGCCCTTGTCTTCTTCATTTTTCTTCTTTCTTTCTTCTCTCTCTGCTTTCTTCTTTCTTTGGCCCACCTTGGGTCTTCATCCAAGGCTCCTAAATAGGTCTTTTTAGTTATCAATTGGGCGGAGTCTCTCTCATTCCTACAATCATAAAACCACACATTAGAATAGTCTTAAAGCTTGAAAACCATGCATAGTTAGTGATGAAATGGAGTTAGAATATACACATTTAAGCGCTTAACATAAGTCCTCCGAAAATGGTTCAGATATCCACTATCAGCTCATTGTTGATTTGTTCTTCTCACCCTTCTTGCTGAGGAGGCGGCCTATTATCCTAGCATTGGTCGATGTATTCTTTTAGGAACCCCTTTTGAACGAGGGACTCAATTTATTACTTCAGATCGAAGCAGTCAATGGTGTTGTAGCCGTGATCCTTGTGGAAGAGGTAATTCTTGGACTTACTCCTCTTCTCAGGATCCGTCCTTAACTTGTTTGGGTATTTCAGGGATAACTTCTCCATGATTTTCGTGAGCACTTGCTCGACAAGCTTGTTCAGGGTAGTGTACCATTCGAATCGGCTTGCAGGAGCCTTCGGTGGTCGAGAGGCACCACCCTTATCATCATCTTTTCTCCGCTTGGGGTCAGAGCTGGATAATTCATTGGATTCCTTCTGCTTTTTACCTTTGGTCAAGCTGCTCTCGCCCCTCTGGGCATTGGCAAACTCCTCAACGTTGAAGTATTTTTGTGCCCTATATAAGAGGTCTAATAAAGTGCTTGGTGGATCTTTTTTCAAGCGACCAGAGAAACTTCCCAGGCCTTAACCTGCCCATAAAGGTCGTGAGGGTGATCTTATCGGTGTAGTCTTCCAACTGGACGACTTTGGCATTACATCGCACCAGATAGTCCCTCAAGGACTTATCGCTCTTCTACTTCACCATTAAGAGGTGAGACGTCGGCTTCCATATGCTCTTGCCACCAATGAACTGGGTAGCGGAGGCTCAATTGAGCTGTTTGAACGAGGGGATAGTTTCGGCTTCAAATTTTGAAACCACATCCGAGCTGCCTCAGAGAGTGTTAGGGGGAACGCCTACACATGATGGGCTCGGAAGCACCGTGTAGCTCCATCCATGATCGGAAGTTTTCGAGGTGCTTGACAGGGTCGCCTACACCTGAGTAGGGTTTTATTTTGGGCATCTTGAACCCTTGGGGCAGCTGATTTGCCATGATATCATCTGTGAATGAAGGCTCAGTCTACTATAGGAGGCATCAATGGACACGGGGCTTTAGCTCGGTACGCTTGCTGGATATCACCGAGTTAGCCCCGGAGTTCCTCGATATGCTCTTCCCAGGGGACTCCGCTCTCCGTCATTTGCCCCCCTCCCCCCTGAGCCCGACACGTTTCATCAAGCGTATGGCGCAGGTTGGTCCTGTTGAGTCTTTCAACTGTCCGAGCAGGAGCTGCTCGGTTTGCATGATTGTCGTTGGCCGAAAATTATTCCTGGTTTCTCTCTTGACGTGAATGTTCAGGGCGGTTGGTGTGGGGTGGCCCGGGTGCTACCTCCACAGGGTTGTTCGACCATAGACCGGGCTGTCCCATTGCCGCCACAAGGAATGCCACTTGTTCTGCTAGAGTGCCGATCCGATCCTCAATAGAAGCGATCTGGGCTCTCCTGTTTTGCGACCTTCGCTAGCTTAAGGTCATTGAGAGTCGTGAAGAATCTGGTTGAGGGTCATGCTAGGTCAGCGTTCGCTGATCCTGCTCATTGCCAGACAAGTCCTAGTAGGGCTCTCAATGGAGCGGGTCAAATCTTAGATCCGATTCGCTCTGAATCCGTATAATGCGGATTTGGATCTTAAAATAGGTCCGATTAGTTAAATGGACCGGATTTGGATTTTAAAATAGGTCCGATTACTTAAATGGACCGGATATGGATTCATAGGAACATATCTGAGTTCGATCCGAATCCGATTAAGATTCGACTCATTGTCATCTTACTGTATATGTTATATTAATGCTGACCATCCGTTTTACAAATTATTTTAGGCCATGTCAACCATACCATAGTAAATAATGGGATTTGCATCATTTTTCTACTAGATTAAATATATTATATTATATTATATTATATATATATATATATATATATATATATATATATATATATATATATATATATATATATATATATATTTTATATCATATATTTTTTTAGATTTGTAATGGGGGTGGATTCGGACCTAGATCTGACCCGAATCCGGTGGTTATATGGATTTTGGATCGGAAATGGATCTAACAATTTATAAATGGATCGGATATGAATATCACCTTTTGGATTCGAGTTGGATCCGAATCCATCTACAGATACACGGACTTGGAGCCGGATCCAACTGGATCCGATCCAAATCCGACCCATTGAGAGCCCTAAGTCCTAGTAAGAGGCTCCGGCATAGCACATGCCTTCTTTCCCTTCTTCACCATGATGAGGGCTTGGAGAATAACTGATTTTGAATGTCGAACTCAGATGGTGAGAACATGAAGCTAGTCGTATTCTCACAGACGACGCCAACTGTTGTTGCACAGATTTGAACAACTGATATGGATAGTTGAAATTAGCCATGCAACCTTTCACCTGCATGTGAGAGCTTCCTTAGTCGTTGGACCTACAAGAGGAAGACGAAGTATACAGGAGGGAGGTGCTGCTGGGCTGCTAAGAACTCTCCGATGCCTAAATCAGGTTCAAGACCAATAGAATTAGGGTTTAAGGATAAGAAATTTCATACCTTGAAAGTGAGGATCCCAATCTTATTTATGGGGCATGGGGGTAGGTTCTAGAGAATCGGATCCTACTAGGATACGTTGGTAGAGTCCTTGTTTTAATAAGATTTTCCCTCCCGATTTTGTCGGATGTGTATTGATAATGATGGGAGTAGATCCCAAAATATTCGAATCTCTATAGGTATCTTTGATTGCCTTTAAGTGGTTGGTCGATTTCGTTTGGGGAGCTCAGTGTCTGAGCTCTCTTACTTGAGGTCCATTTCGAACTATAGACTTTCTTAGGTGAGATATGGTCTTTGGTAGTGTATGCCTCCTAGGCGGAGTATTGTTGACAAGTCCTCGGTCATCGGCCTTAGCCAACGATCAGGCTATGTTCTTGCTTTGCTCGTTGTAGTTGTTAAAGTCAGTAGAGATCGTTGTTGCATCTCCTCAACTCACGTCGGGCCGATGACTTGTAGTTAGGCCCTTGAGCTAATGAGCTTTTTTCCATCTGTGGGCCAGCTCTAAATCTCCTCGTAACAGGGCTCATAACCTAAAATAATATTGAAACACAGGTGGACGGTGGGGATATATAATATATCATCAAGGTGAGCCTCGTAGCGAGGGGGACAGCCTTGTGTGAGGCCGGGGTGGCACAAATCCGCTTCCGTCCGTTCCATGTAGTTTCCGGAAGCGGATTGCGTACTGAGTAACTCCGCACGCTAGCGTGCGGAGTAAACTCTGTGGGGCCTACGGTGATTTAGGTATTTTATCCACTCCGTCCATCCATCTTAACAGAAAATTTTAGGTATTGTGCCAAAAAATGAAGCATATCAAAATCTAAAGTGGACCACACCACAAGAAATGTGTGAACTGAATGTCTACCATTGAAAAATTCTCGGAGAACACAGAAGTTTTGGATCAAGCTGATATTTTTGTTTTCCCCTCATCCATATTCATGTGATCTTATGAACAGGTTGGATGACAAATAAACATCACTGTAGGGCCTGGAAAGGTTTCAACGGTGGAAATCATTATTCCCACTGTTTCCCGTGGCATGATCCACTTGAGTTTTGGATATGCTTCAATTTTGGGCTCAACCAATAAAATGAGCTGGAAAAATATATGGACGGAATAGATAAAGCACATGCATTCTAGGTGGGCCCAACTGAGTTTACTCCGCACGATAAGAGCGTGCGGAGTTACTCCGCATGCAATCCGAGTCCGTAGTTTCCCGTCGTCTTGTACGGATTTATTCGATACGTTGGCCGAGTACAGATGTCGTACACATGCACCAACCACTGTTGACAGGAATGCAGGGATCGCAATTTCAGCTGTCCAAATACCAGAAAACTCTGCAGAGCGGTGTTCTATCAACATTATTAATGCCATTAATTATCTTTCATTTCAACAGTCGATATTAATGATACTTTGTTTATGTTTATTATTCTACCCCATCCGAAGAAATCCAGACAACTTGAAATTCTAGATTTACGTGCTTAAATTTCAATCCGATCGTTGGACACTATAGCCTTGAAGATGAATGGACCACCTTGATTTTCTGAGAGTGTGATCTATTATGTTTTTGCTACCATTTCTATGCATAGGATTTCATCATATAGTGAGATTTCTTCGGGTAGGATTGTGTAACGAGCAAGAGTAAACTATGTGTAAGCCATCATAATGTATTTGTCTTATCTACTCCATCCATCCCTTTCACCGTATTTTTTTTCGCATAGGAAAAAATTAAAATATGTGATCATACCATAGAAACAGTAGGGAAAATGACGTCCACCGTTGAAGCCTTTCTAAGGTCCAAAATGATGTTTGTCTGTCATACAAGACATGAATGAAAGGGAAAACACAAATATCAGATTAATCCAAAACTTCTGTGACCTCGGGACACTTTCAACGGCAGGCGTTCAATTCACATCGTTTCCTGTGGTGTGGTGTGGTGTGGTGTGGTCTACTTTAGCTTTGGATATGCTTAGATTTTGGACTGGTGCATTAAAATGAGCTGGTTAAACGGATGGACGGCATGGATAAGAGACATACATTACGATGGGCCCCACAGAGTTTAGGCTTAGTGAGTACGCAATCCCCTACATAACTATCTCTCATTTTCACTTCCCAGATATTTTACTATTTTTCTTCCCAAACAAATCTCAGTGCGAGGGATGCATTGCAGAGATCTTCTTCTTCCCCCCGATCTAGGGTTATTTCTAGGGTTACTAATTCTCTGCAACTCGTACATGATCGTTCATGTCGGAGCCTCTATCCATGAGTATTCCAACGAAGCTTTCTATCCCAAGGTCAACTCCTTCTTCTTCCATGGCGGCAGCGAGGGCCTCTACGCGTCCAAGATCCACGACCACAGCAACGGCAATGTCAGCGATGCCGGCTCCTCTTTTTCCTCCTCCTCCAATGGAAAGTCCTTCATTCGGTCAGATCTCGATCTCTGCTCCTCTGCATTTTGTCTTTCATCTGCTGCGATACAATGTTTTTGGTGTATTCTCTTTTCTAGATCTTCTCTCTGTTTTTTTCTTTCTTCCGTGCAATTAACAATTCAATGGTTGTGATTCGTTTTTATGAGATGAACTTTTTAAACTTGCTCTTTATGCTTCTTTTTAGCAATGTGAGTTGCGTTTGGAAATAATAATTCTGGCATTGTTGAAGGAAAACAGAAGAGAGTCTAGAAATGGTGATGCTTTTACAAGCCATTGGATTGTTGCAAATGTAAATGGATCCGAGCTGTCCATTCAGTGGGTCATCTCTTGTATGAATGTGATAAAATTACTGAGTAAAGGAATAAAATGAAGTTTAATTGATAAGATGACCATTTATTTGATGAATTCTTTGCCACCATTTCTCTCTCTACTAACCCTCTTAAGTAGGCTTTCACATGCATCTCTGAACCCTAATCCCAACCCTTCCGAATTTACCAAATAAGACTCCTAATGCTAATAAAAGGCCAAGTGAACTAGTCCTTTCAAATTTCTAAAAATCTCCTCACATCCCTTACATCCTAAAATTGAGGATCTGAGTTGTTAGCTCAATATTCATGCTGGTTGGAACTATATTGTGGTTTCCTTGCATTCAGTTGTCTAGGTCTTCTCTTACTTATTAGACATCGATACATAAACATAATAAAGAGATAAAGTAAATATTATTGATAGAATTGCCACTTCAAGGGGTAAACATTCTCACGGGACTGTTGGTTGTGGACCTCTAGGGGCCCACTTTTGGGCAACCACTTGTGGATTGGGACCCATAGGGAGTGGATCGGGAACCATAGGAAGTTACCGCATCTTTATCCTTCCGGGAATTTGATTTTCAAATTTCAGAGGTGGTTAGATGAGATAAGGATAAACCTTATCTCATCTCACTATCTTATCCCTTTCATCTCTCGTATGAGTATTATAAAAGGGAGAGTTCTCTTCCGATACAAAACACGAAAAAGAAAACTATAAGTGATATACGGAGAGAAAAGAGAGGAATAGGCTTCGAGAGTTCATCTAGTCCATCCATCAGATCTGAGCCATAGATCTGATCCAGGGACCATCTTCACCGTAGGATCAGAGGGGTGATCAGACCCATTTGTTTCTGTAGCAAATAGGCAGACGGCTGGATCGTACCGTACATCCTCGGCTTTGCGAAAGTTCTCACCGTGTAGACCATCGGATCCTGGAGGCCCACACTTCCGCAATTACTAACAGTGGTATCAGAGCATTGCACGGCGGATCTCCGATTTAAAGAGGAATAAATCGCAATCGAGGTAAGTGGCCTTAATCTAAGAAATTATAAATTATTTATTTTATTTTAATAATACATTCGATCATCAAATTATCATAACCATTAAATATTCCTTTTATTTATTGTATTTATTCTATTTTTTTTTTCTTTGAGGTATGGAGATTAAAAATTTTAGAATAAGAAAAATAATTAAAATAAAAAGTGGTAGTCCAGCTGGGCTTTTACTTTTGGCATTACTTTTGTGAGGATAGTGATATCCCACCATATTCCTTTGGCATATTCCTTTGAGTTGGGAATATTCTTTTGGCATTACTTTTGTGGTGTGGCCCAGTGGTGGTCCAGTGGTGTCC
The DNA here is from genome assembly GCA_003013855.2 of Liriodendron chinense. NCBI lineage: Eukaryota > Viridiplantae > Streptophyta > Magnoliopsida > Magnoliales > Magnoliaceae > Liriodendron > Liriodendron chinense. Next base: position 30,151 of record PVNU02001374.1, on the reverse strand, counting down.
AACCAAATTCCTATGGCATTACTTTTGTGGTGTGGCCCAGTGGTGGTCCAGTGGTGTCTGACCAAATTCCTTTGGCATTACTTTTGTGAGGGCATCATGTCAGATATTTTTGTGAGCCCAGCCGTTTATTTATTTATCTCTAACCTTATGAGTTGGGAGAATTTTTAATGGTTCGACTTCCCATCACAATTTTTTGGTGTGGCCCAGCTTAATTTTGAATTGAGTTGATTTCTGGGATCTAATCCACGTGATGGGTGAGCGGATGATATAAATAAATCACGATGGGGCCCACAAAATTTAATCAATGTGCAAACCTGACATATTTGCGTATGTTGTGCATAACCACTTGTGCAAACCTGACATAACCAACTTATGTACACTTGTGCAAACCTGACATTCCATGAGACATCAACGGTCAGGTGTGAACAAGGATCACTTACTGGATTCACTTTGTAAGAGGCCCACCTCACATGATGTACACACGTGGTATTAAAGTCACTCATGCTGGATGGGAGCAACTATAATGGACAGCTTGGATCTCTATAGATTATTTAAATAAAATTTTTGATACATGACCCCAAGACACTACCCAAAGGATTTGTCCTTTATACAAACTGTTTTGGCACGTGTCATTGAGAAAGTCCCTAATTGAACTAGGACTCTCCAGACTCTGGAAAGTGATGCCGGAAGTGTTTACATAGAAGTAGTATGCGTGGCACACTTGTATATCAAGAGGAACCATTCAAAATGTATTCTCTCTGCATCTGATGAATAATGAAATGAAAATTAAATAACTGATGATGGTAGATGATCAACAATATGATTAATGGAGCCATGTGTTCATTTTATGGGTGCCCGCCCTTCAATTGTTGTACCCTTCCAGAGCATCAATTATTTTTTATTAACAGGAAGGTTCCCTGTTCCCAAACTTGGGTTTGTTCTTGAAATAGAATGTGCCTTGTCATATAATGTCTCACATCTGTCCAATCAATGTTAGCCATCATATGCCCAAAAAAAAAAAAAAAAAATATTTATTTTTTTAAATTGGGCCAAATAAGAAGCCCATATGGACCACACTTGATTGGACAACACATATGGACCCTACAAATTATGACCAAAATTTAAATGGGCCGAACTGGAAGCCCAAATCACTAAATATCAAGATTAAGTGTATCTTGTATAAGGGACTTTAATCGGCCATTTATGGACTGATTTAGACCAACTAAAGGGAAGTGACTTGAAGTTTTTCGACAAGATCTAATCGATGGTATGGTCCGTTTTTGTGATTAACGGTTTAGATCTAAAATTAACCTGATGATCGATGTATGTATTAAAATTAAAGCATATAAAAGAAATTATGGATTTTATTAATCTGTCTCCACATATCTCATGATTTATTTAATGTACTTGTGCGTGCATTAATACATATATGTGTGCAAATGAATGATGACTTTTCTTTATATCCATATGATTATTATTGATCATGAGTCCACAAGTGAACGAAACCATCATTAATCATGATGATCAACATTGATGAGAGGATCCATCATCAATGGTGAACATTAATGGTAATGATCGGATCCATCATGAATGGACACGATCAATGTGGTGATTGAATTTTCTTTTAATCATAGCACTTCTTATATATGTTCAATGGTCTTGATAGTTTCCGTTAATCTAATGATTTATTCATTTTGGCTTTAATCTTCATATGATTAAAATTAAGCCCTACTTTCATTAGAATATGGAACTCTTATCCCAAGGTTATGCATAACCTAAGTGGGAGTTTAATTTCTTCCCTAAACGATGCATAAGCCCATAATGGTGGGTTGTAGGTTATTCAAATAGATAGTCTTAAAAGCATCAATTTCATTTTATTTAGAGAACTTGATTGATCTGCACCGCCCATACAGGTATGTAGGCTTTCAGATCTCTTATAAGATGGATTGCATACTTTTAAAAACTTAAAAGTTTGAATAACTAGTAGAAATTCTGGTGATTAGTGCCAATACTTTAGATCATAGCTAAGTAGTGATACATGATGCGATGTAGAGATGGCCTCTAAAGCATTGATCGCTGATAAACTAAAAGGACAACATTTCGACGGCAACAACTACGAAGACTGGTCCTGCGCAATGCGAAGCCTTCTGGACGAAGATGACATTTCGCACACTCTGGATGGGGTTCAAGAGGAACCCATATTGGCTGAAAATGGAAATCTAGGTGAACATAGGGCCGCGATGAATCGCTACAACAAGTGGCGTAAACAAAATCGCTCCGCCCGTAATGTTTTGATTAGCACAATGCACAAAGAACTCATACCCACGTATGAAGTGCATGAAACCGCTAAGGGGATCTGGGATGCACTGGCTAATGCTTATAAGCAGAAGTCAGATGCAAAGGTTCAGGCTATGGAATTAGAGTTCTAAGAATACAAGATGCCAGTAGGTTGCCCCATCAAGGATCATATCCGTAAGATGGAGCAGATGATAGGCGCCCTGAGGAATGTAGGGTGCAAACTAACTGAAAATCAAAAGATTATAGCAATGCACCGTTCCTTACCCGAATCTTGGGCCCAAATCAAAACGATTATGAACCATACTGATTCTATCACAACGTTCAGAGACTTTTGTGGCCATCTGGTACGAGAGGTTGAAATGAATGCCATTCAGCCAAGTTCGGCCAAGGCTTTTGCAGCAAAAACCCACAAGCGGAAAGCTAACAAGAAAAAGTTCAAAGCTCGCAAGAAGGCGAAGAAGAACAATCAGGAACAGAAGACCGCAACGCCTCCTCCAAATCCTAAGAAGGGGAAAGGAAAGAGGAAACCTAAAAAGACAAACATAACCTGTTTCGTCTACGGAAAGCCCGGCCATTATGCCCGTCAGTGCGCCCATAAAAAGACGGTAATTCCTCAATCACTAGACACTTTGTTTGTAAGCGTTTGTTCTGAGATCCTTTCCGTTGATATCCTATCTAACGAGTGGATTTTAGATTCAGGCGCAACAAAGCACGTGACACGAGATCGTCAAGGACTCGAGGAATTTCGACCTATAGCCACAGGGAGCTACAGGGTGTACATGGGGAATAACGCTGCTGAAGACGTGCTAGGGATTGGTGTTTATCATCTCCGTACGCACGTAGGGCGCACAATAACCCTCCATGATACTCTTTATGCACCGGGCATGCGCCGGAATTTAATTTCTGTTTCTAGATTGTTAGTTAATGGTTTTGACATTCGTTTTTCCAGAACAAGAGTTTCTTTAAGACTCAATAACCTCATCTTTGCATGGGGAAACTTGATTTCAGATTTATTTATTCTAGATGTAGATAATGATAATGCACCTCTTGCTTTGTCTGCTACGTCGAATGAACATATAGTATCTGAATCTTTAAAATGGCACGCAAGGTTAGGTCACATTGGAAATGACCGTATAACAAGACTAGCAAGATCTGGTCTGTTAGGTTCATTATCCAAAGTTGATTTGCCATTTTGTAAACATTGTGTGTCCGGGAAGACTTCTAAGAAACCATTCCCTAAAGCGACTAAGTCAAAGGGTTTGCTAGAGATAATCCATACAGATATCTGTGGACCCTTAAATGTACGTGCTAGAAATAGATGTCAATACTTCGTCACATTTATTGACGATTACTCGCGCTATGGATATGTGTATCTCATCTCACATAAATCTGAGGCTTTTGATTGTTTTCTCAAATTCAAAGCTGAAGTAGAAAATCAGTTTGAGAAAAAGATTAAAATTCTTAGATCTGATAGAGGTAGCGAGTATACATCTTAAACGTTTAAATCATACTGTGCAAACGTTGGCATCATCAAGCAGTACACTATGGCATATACTCCACAACAAAATGGAGTTGCAGAGAGAAGGAATAGGACACTATTGGACATGGTTAGGTCGATGATGGCACATGCCAATCTCTCTACCACATTCTGAAGAGACGCGCTTCTTACAGCCGTCTATGTCCTAAATAGAGTCCCATCTAAATTCGTTCCTAAGACCTCATATGAGATGTGGACTGGGAGGATTCCTTCTCGAGCCGACCTACGTCCTTGGGGATCTTTAGCATGTGTTTTATTGCCTGCTCAGCATAAAAGTAAACTTGATAGTAAAACTATTGAGTGCGTATTCATCAGGTACCCAATGCACTCAAAGGGATACGTTCTAGTTTATGAGGATCGTGGAGGATGGACTGAGATTGAATTTCGGGACGTCACCTTCGTCGAAGACAGATACCCCAGCCGAAAGAAACAAAAGGTTTCCACCGAACTTTTTGAAATTCTCGATGTATCTCAGGAGAGTGGGAGTTCTGCTTCTGAAAATGGAGACTCCTATAGTTCATCAGGACAGTGAGAGTACATCTCAGCAGGCTCCTGAGTTACGTCGAAGTGAAAGAGATTTGATTCCCAGAAGATATTTCGATATCGATGGTCAATCTTTCTCTTATGTTTCGGTTGACGATGATAAACCTGATTCTTATCAGGATGCGTTATTATCTCCGAATTCGGCTGATTGGGTAACTGTCATGGACGAGGAGATTGCCTCCATGGAAAAGAACAAAGTCTGGGAACTTGTAGATTTGCCTTCCAATCGCAAAGCAATTGGTAACAAGTGGGTACTTAAGATTAAAAGAAAGGCAGATGGTACAGTGGACAAGTACAAAGCAAGATTAGTTGCAAAAGGTTTTATACAAAAAGAAGGTGTTGATTATGAGGAAACTTTTTCACCTGTTGCAAAATTTTCCTCAATCCGCATGATCTTGTCCATTGTCGCAAGTTTAGACTTAGAGTTATATCAGATGGATGTAAAGACTGCTTTCTTAAATGGTGATTTGGATGAAGATATATACATGCAACAACCCATAGGTTATGTGGACAAAAAGTATCCAAAGAAAGTCTGCAAGTTGTTACGATCTATTTATGGGTTGAAGCAATCTTCAAGGCAGTGGTACATAAGGTTCCACTTAGCCATCACCACTTTTGGATTCACAATGAGTGAAGAAGATCATTGTGTATACGTGAAACAGTCTGGAAGATCTTTGCTGATACTATCTCTATATGTAGACGATATCCTATTAGTTGGTAATGACATGCAACTGTTGATGATGTCTAAAGATTAGCTTTTCTCGAACTTTGAGATGAAAAATCTTGGTGAAGCCAACTTTATTCAAGGGGTTAAAATCATCAGGAACCGTTCTAGGAGATTCTTAGGCTTGTCACAAGCCACTTACATACAGAAGATCTTAGAGCGGTTTAGGATGGAAAATTCAAAAGCTGTTGAAACCCCTATGGATAAAGCTACCAAGTTAGACAGGAAATCGTGTCCCCAGACAGAAGCTGAGAAATCGGCAATGTCCTCAGTACCTTATGCGAGCGTAGTAGGCAGCTTAACGTATGTTATGCTTTGCACCAGACCCGATATTAGTTATGCAGTTGGCATAGTCAGCCGTTACCAGAGTAACCCGGGACAGTGTCATTGGCAAGCCGTGAAACGTATATTCCGCTATCTCAGAGGAACCAAGGACTTGATGCTGTTTTATGAAGGTACGAGTCTCGATCTCAAAGGATATTCAGATGCCGCCTGGGGAAATGACGCCGATGAGGGAAAGTCTACTTCAGGATATGTCTTCTTGCTCGGAGGGAGAGCTATCTCTTGGTCGAGCAAGAAACAGACATCCACAGCACTTTCATCTATGGAGGCCGAATACATTGCATGTTGTGCTCCAGTTCAAGAGTGTGTATGAGTTCCCAGATTTCTACAAGGATTGGGTGTTGTTCCAGGCATACATGAGCCTATATCGTTGAGGATAGACAACACTCGGCCATTGACTTGGCAAAGGATCCCAAACACCACTAGAAATCAATGTACATTGAGATAAAGTATCATTACGTTCGTGATCAAGTGAAAGGAAAGAAGGTTATCCTCAGCTACATTCCTACCAAGGAGATGATGGCTGATCCCATGACAAAACCTATAGCTAGAGATCTATTTCAGGTTCACGTCAAGCAGATGGGATTGAGGAAAGCTTGATTGATATGCTTGTATCATGTATCTTTGATCTTTCATGAATAATAAATTTCATTTTATTCAGTATTGAACACTTGTTAGACTAGGTATGTAAATCATCAGCATTTTCTTTGAGATCAAGTAGGATTTCAACTATTATCGGCAGGTCGGTCACCCACTCGCACAGGTTGACCAACCCTAAATGTACAAGAGGTACACTTGGGGTGATGTTCATACACTGAGGTATGAACAACCCTTTATTGAAAATAATAAAGGATGAGGATGCAAATGAGTTGTATCCGCCTTCAGTCCTATAAGATTGAAGATGAGACTGACAAAGTCAAATAACATAGTCGCACCATTACTCATAATGCGAATAATGTTATGGCCTGAATCACAGCCAAGTCGTGAGGTTATGAGATGAGTCATAACTCATGTGAGACGACTTGCGTATTGTAGACCCGACAGATACCTAGTACTGTCTACTTTACGACGTGGATTGTAGCCACGTGCTAGGACCTTTTACCTACAGATTGTTTTGATTCGATCTAATCATTGCAACGTGCGAGTAGCCAATCCCGTAGGTGACTCTTTGTGTCCTCACTACCCTCCTCTTGTGTACAGGAGGATGAGATTGAGTGTCGCTACTTTAGTATACAATGACGAAAGGCCCTTAGTTGGTCAGACTCGGTTATGCTAGAAAAGCGGCTTGATCGATTCCAAATTACACATCTGCGTGGGGAAGATCCCGTGACAGCTACACCAAGTTTCTAGAACTATAAATACGCACTTGAAGACTTATCCGCCGGCAGTATCGAGTTTTCTTATACTTTTACAAACGTATTCTTCAATATATATATATATATATATATATATATATATATATATATATATATATATATATATATATATATATATGTTACTTTAAAAAGAATTCAAATTGATGTTTGTAGAAAACCAAGTTTTTCGGAATAAACTCGATAAGTTGGATAAGTGCGTATGTTGGCCGAGTACTCCAGATTGGGAGTTAACTCTATCCGGTGTGGTCATGCGGACTAGGATAGGCAATGCAAAGCTTGGGTTGTTGAGTGCTAGATAGGTGGTCTCTTAGTACTCAAACACCTGTGAGAAGATAACGGCGTTCCAGCTGGTTCCACGCTTCTAATATTTTTGATCGTGATTCTTTGGTTTTGATTGTTATGTGATGAGCTAGATGAACTCTCATGATGTGCCTACCCCACAATGTGATTGAGTGGGAGATGTTGGTTGTGGACCTCTAGCACTTGTGGATTGAGACCCATAGGGAGTGGATCGGGAACCATAGGAAGTTACCGCATCTTTATCCTTCCGGGAATTTGATTTTCAAATTCCGGAGGTGGTTAGATGAGATAAGGATAAACCTTATCTCATCTCACCATCTTATCCCTTTTATCTCTCGCATGAGCATCATAAAAGGAAGAGTTCTCTTCCAATACAAAACACGAAAGAGAACTCTCCCTTTTATGATGCTCATGCGAGAGATAAAAGGGATAAGATGGTGAGATGAGATAAGGTTTATCCTTATCTCATCTAACCACCTCCGGAATTTGAAAATCAAATTCCCAGAAGGATAAAGATGCGGTAATTTCCTATGGTTCTCGATCCACTCCCTATGGGTTCCAATCCACAAGTGGGCCCCCTAGAGGTCCACAACCAACATCTCCCACTCAATCACATTGTGGGGTAGGCACATCATGAGAGTTCATCTACATTCGATCATCAAATTATCATAACCATTAAACACTGTTAGTAATTGCGGAAGTGTGAGCCTCCAGGATCCGACGGTCTACAGGGTGAGAACTTTTGCAAAGACAAGGATGTATGGTACGATCCAGCTGTCCGCCTATTTGCTACAGGAACAAATGGGTCTGATCACCCCTCTGATCCTACGGTGAAGATGGTCCTCGGATCAGATCTATGGCTCAGATCTGATGGATGGACCAGATGAACTCTCGAAGCCCATTCCTCTCTTTTCTCTCCGTATATCACTTATAATTTTCTTTTTCGTGTTTTGTATCGGAAGAGAACTCTCCATTTTATAATACTCATACGAGAGATAAAAGGGATAAGATGGTGAGATGAGATAAGGTTTATCCTTATCTCATCTAACCACCTTCGGAATTTGAAAATCAAATTCCCGAAAGGATAAAGATGCGGTAACTTCCTATGGTTCCCGATCCACTCCCTATGGGTCCCAATCCACAAGTGGTTGCCCACAAGTGGGCCCCTAGAGGTCCACAAACAACAGGGACTTCACTCCATCTAAACTTCTCTCTTACTCTCGATTTATAATAATAAGCCACTAATCCAAATATGGAATATGACCCAATCAAAACTGGTACTCTCTATTTACAATTTTACACGTCATTAACATTATTCCCCACTTAATAAACAAAATATCCTTGATACAAGATATCCCAAGATATTTTCTAAGGCATCCCATGACTAATCCCCAACAACTAAATATTTCTTAGTGCTTTTGTCATATAAGGGCCCGTCTTTTGCCATTTCCATGTGAGGGCCTATCCTTTCACCATTTCCAAATTGGCGCCTACCAGTTCAATATACGGTAAAAAATGCCCATGTTTGACTTTGACTGAAGAAAAGTGACAGAAATGAGAGGAAGGTGTTAAGATGCCTTTCAAAATGACGATTTTACCCTTCCGGGGATGATTTTTCCCTTGTTGTCCTTTTGGAATGGAGAGGAAGCATTAAAGCGGGGTCGGCTATGCACTCGCTGTTTTCAATGCAGATAGATCCAAAGGGACATGATTTGCCTTGTTTTATTATTATCTTTTACTTTTAAAAGGATGACTGAAATTCATTAAATTAAAGAAGGTGAAGCGAATTCCAGAAACAAAGATAACGACGGCTTGCCCCAGAACAAGCAAGCTCAATCAGAAGAGGACTATGCGAGTCCTTTTAAGGGGTAAACGATATGGTTAAACCCTAAGCAAGTAATTTAATCTCTTTGAAAATACAATTAGAATCCCAAGGATGATCTTTGCTCCCAAACACAAGAGCATGAAATTGCGGTTTTTCTGCTACCAAGATAAACTTGAAGGTATGCTTATGTCCTTTGGGGGGGGGGGGGGATACCGATTGAAACTCAATTGCCTTCGTAATATGATTTACCAATTATGCACATGCAAGGCATATGATCCAAGTTCATAGATTACAAAAGATCCTGCTAATATAGTAACTAAACTATGTGAACAATGTTGACTATGAGATATGAGATGAATTAAGTGAAGTCTACAAGGAAATCCAATGAAAGCATATGATCAAGTAGTTGATATTTATACTTATCCTAAACATTTAGTTGAACATATAATGGAGAATATCTTGCAGGCATTTTCTCAAGCATGTGGTGTGCATACATTCAACCAAATGAAGGATTCAATAATAAAGAGACATAATTCATTCACCACATTGCACACAATTTATAGTGGTTCGATGATGAGTCTACTCCACTCCTGGTTGCCGCACTTCTCTCTAAGTGCACCGGATTTCACTATCCCGGAGGTTTTAAATTAGGCTCACCTCTCAACCCTTACAACTTACACAAGGACTCAATTAATCCTATACAAGGACAACACACGTATTCTCAAAGCCTACACAATGACTTCTCGAGTTTGGATCACAAACTTTAACCCCGTCCTACACAAGGACGCATCCTCGACATGGACAACTCTACGCAAGATATAAACTTGGACTCTATTACTAAGGGATACTTCTGGATGAGCCCCTTCGATGCGCCTTGGTTGAAGAAGTTTCGGCTTGCACGAACGGCTCCTTCTTCAGCTCCCTTGAACAGCAACCTTGCTTCTGATGTGATGTCGTAGTCTCAAGGTAAGGGAGAAGTTGTATGAACCTAACTATAAGATGTAAGGACTATAGGGTATGGGTTAGGCTCATATCCTCTAGCATTCAATGCCATTCATGATGAAAGATTTGCCTATAAGATTGGATGAAGTCATGTAATGAATGCTTGAGTTTATGAGTCAATCCAAGTATTGAATGATCATTAAAGAGCCTAATCACAAGGATTGAGTCATGAACTCTCTAGAATAGAGCATAAGGAATGAAGGATATAAAGGGAAAAGACTCCTAGGGTTGCTCTCTTGAATGCTCAACTTACTCGCTAAAATGCCCCAACAAATGCTTTTATAAACAGTGAATAACGGGCAAAAAACGGCTAGTAGGCGATTGATCTATCAGATTGTCGATTGATCGCAATAATCAAATTTTCAGTAAAAGAGCTTGTTGGACAAAAACAGTCCAGATCGATTGATTGCTAGTCCTGGTCAATCGATCGCCCGGCCAGGCAGATCAATCGCATATACCAAGCGATCAATCGCAAATGGAATTTTCTCTTAGCTTAATGCTAGACTAAATCCAGACTTAGTGATCAATCTACTAGGGGTATGGATCAATCGATTATGCCTGTAGATTGGTCGACACTCAGTCGATTTGAGTTAATAGAACTGGTTTTCAAATGAATTGAAGCTCAAGATGAACTAGCTTTAGAGATTATCTTTTGAGCAAACACCTTTCAAGTTCTTCCCTGATTAAGAAGAACCATTGGAAAGATTAAATGGCAACGGAGTATACCTAAAAGATCAAGCCATCTAAAACAAGGGGTTTTGGGATCATAAGGTCTGTCTATATGCAAACTTATTGATGGAACTTGATGAAATTTGGAATCTTCACTTAGCAAGCAGCATTGGCTTCAAGTCTTGCGGTCTTCAGTCTTCATATGGGCTCACCAGACTTGACACAACTGACTTCACGACAATTGACAAAATATTACACTTACAGTCTCCCCCTTTGTCAATTGCGTGACAAAAACACCTAGCCTAGACAGATCATGGTCTCTATACCATGATAATCCCAAAACACATTTACATGTCTTAACTTTATAAGGTTTATAATTCAAACTTTACAAAATGACATGTACAACTTAAATACAACCCAACTTGCTTCAATTTGCTCCCCCTCAATACCTGCACCAAGGAAGCCTTGCAATAAGATATAAAGGCAGCTTCTTGGTGGAATTTTTCTCCCCTTTTTTGTCAGTAATTGACAAAGGTTAGCATACATTACAAAATATGCCTATAAGTATTGTAATACTAATCATTAATGGATAATCATGATGCACAGAAAATATGTCAATGAGAGACAAGGTTAGGGGATTCAACATTGAAAAGTTTGGGGATTTGAAGCAAATATCATTCATATAATATTCAAATAAAGCTCAAGAAACCAGGTCATAGTGATATACAATTGAACAAACAATTCATAGGGCCTATAGCCCAGCAACCATCCTCCCCTCATGGCATGTATATCAAAACCAAAGAAATCAACCAATATAGACCATATACAATCCAAGCAATGAGTAAAAAAGGGCTTAATGCCCAAACCATCCACGCCCCCGCCCCCCCACATTAATATACCAATATAATCAAATAGACCCATTCACATATTAATAATTAATCAAAATGGCCAAGTCGCCCAATCATAGATATATATTAATCAGCACAGAGTTCTATGACCTATCAACAAGTATTTTCAATCATAGCTATCTCTCATAGAGTCATGTGAACATTCATAAGATAAACAATGGAGAGACTATGTCAGCATCCCAAACGAGATAGATCAATATAACTCAACCACATTTCCTGAGTATCTAGGGGACACAAACCACATCCATCAATATGTCAACCAGAAAGTATGCTAAAGATAATAATAAAAGAGACCATACATAGATAGCTAAGGTCATATGATGTCCAAAATGGGGCATATAGCCCAAAACACAAATCCCAAAATAGGGCAAGTAGCCCACCATCAAAGTACTGAACTATACTATCTGGACTGCAACAACCAATCCAACATCTCCTTGAATAATATACCTGAACAAGCTAGGGGATATACAAAACATCACCACACGGTCAATAAAAAAGGAACTTAATGACCGAGGTGGTCAACACACACTCCTACAAGAGGTCAGAACTCTCTATGTGTCACTGACACTCATCTAACTAGCTCCATGATCGAGCTGGTCTGGCTGTGTCATCTCTCCTGCAAGATCGTGGACGCTACGTTGGAGGGACCGAAACATCTGTTCCAAGACGGACTGACACCCAATAATCTGAGCCTGGCCAGCAGCAAGTCGGGACTGATGCTCAAGGATTTGATGCAACAAGTCTGGCTGAGACCGACTAGGAGTATGCGATCCGCTTGGTCGATCTAAAGGAGTCATAAATTTGCTACGTGTAAAGTCTCGAACCGGAGTCTGAAAGCGACGTGGATGTTGTCGTGGATCTATCTCTGGCTCTGCCTATTGAGAAGGACCGGGAACTAGGGGTGGACTTGGAATTGCGGATGGTCCAGGGGCTGGAGCAGGAGCTGGGGCTGGAGTAGGACAAAGCAGCTTCATCTTCTTTATTGTGGTGCGGTTTATGATTCCAGGCATCACAGAGATAGAAGTAGGAGTAAAACCACATCGTAAGGCAAGTTGACACACAAGATGCCCAAATGGAAAACTTTCGAACCATTGCTCCCAACTGCTATAGCAAGCTGACGTGTGATAATGGTAGGAAGACACAACCTATGACCTTAACTAACATTGTATATTATTTGAACCATTTGAGCTTTAAGGTCATAGCAGTTACCCAATCGAGGGTAGAGATTACTCACGAAGACTTGATGGAGAATGCGGAAGGCATGAGCCATGTATTTCGTTTGAAGAGCATTTTCCTTATACCACTCTACATTCTGACCATTGCACAGTGCCTCAGTTAAGGCGGCACGCTCTTCTTCAGGAGTTCTACCCGACTCGGGAATCTGATAGTCTGACATTTCTACTCCAATCAGATGAGCAATCAAGGCAGCTGTGATCTAAATCTGCCTCTCATTGTATGTGACATAGAAGCTAGGCAAATACTCTACCGGATCCGAACAATGTGAAAAAAACGATCGGACCAAATCCTCATGGATAGGCCTAGCTAGCTCTAGGACTTTTTCTCATCCCATATTTGACAGCATTTCATATATTCTTTAGTTTCGGAGGCCATCAACGGCCACCCTCTCATGCAACATAGTATGGCTAGCAAATTTCACAATACCCTTGGCCCTGGACACAACTTTTGCTTCCAATGGAGATTCGGAGGACTCAGAATTTGTAGATATATCTTCAAGGTCAGGGTAAGCCCGGGACCGAGCTCGGGAACTATCCCCTCAAACTACCTTACGCTTCGATCGAGTGGGCCGAGATGGCCCTTCGTCAATTGGAGCTTTAACTCTCTTCCCATTTTGCGTGGAAACATGTTTAGGCGGCATCTGGAGCCGAAGATATGCAATGAGTACAACTACAAATGAAATACCATTCATCAAGAGGATCTAATCAACCCTCAAACTGTAGAGAATCCAACAAGGAAGCTCAAGCTACTCAAGAGAATACAGGTAACTCTAACCAACCCTAGAGAATTGAAGAGCCCCCAAAAACACACTTACCTGAAAGAAACTCTCTAATCTGACGAATATGACACAAGAAATGAGCATTTGATTCAAAGGATCGATGATAGGAGTGGAGAAATCGAAGCTATGAAGAGTGTATGTGAGTTTTAGGGTCAGGCGATTGAATGGGTGGAAGAAGAGGGGACCAATCGATTGAGGGACAGATGGATCGCACGAGATTTTAAAGCCATTTGAGCGTTTTTGCGCGTTAGCGATCGATCGATCAGGCCTGGGCAATCGATCGCTAATGCCTCGTTTTTTATCAGATTAATCTCCGACCTGTTTTTGTCAATCTTGCGCTTCAACGATAGATCGACTTGACTTGGGCGATCAATGCTTATTTCGATTTTTGTACAAAACAATCTCTGGCTAGCTATTCCAATTTTCGCAATTGCGATTGATCGCTCAGCCTAATCGATTGATCAATTGAGCTGATTTTTGTGCAGATCAATCTTTGATCCAATTGTCAACCCAGAGGTGGGTTCATAGACCCTCTGATCTTTAATTTTAAGAGGATTTTGAATACCAAAATGTGATGTTGACCATTCTGAGGATGACACACCACCCCTATCATCGATCCTTTGAATCAGAGGCTCATTTCTTGTGTCATATTCGTTAGATTAGAGGGTTTCTTTCAGGTAAGTGTGTTTTTTGGGGGCTCTTCAATTCTCTAGGGTTGGTTAAAGTTCCATGTATTCTCTTTAGTTTGAACTTTCTTGTCGGATTCTCTACAGTCTAAGGGTTGATTAGATCCTCTTGGTGAATGGTCTTTCATTTGTAGCTATACTCATTGCATATCTTTGGCTCTAAATGCCGCCTAAACATGTTTACACACAAAAAGGGAAGAGAGCTAAAGCCCCAATGGACGAAGGGCCATTTCGGCCTACTCGATCTAAGCGTAAGGTAGTTCGAGGGGGTAGCTCCCGTGCTCAGTCTCGGGCTTCCCTCGACCCTGAAGATATATTTACAAATTCTGAGTCCTCCGGATCTCCATTGGAAGCAGAAGTTGTTTCCAAGACCTAGGGTATTGTGAAATTTGCTGGCTATACTATGCTGCGTGAGAGAAGGGTGGGCGTTGACAGACTCCAAAACTATAGAATATATGAAATGCTGTCAAATATAGGATGAGAAAAAGTCCTGGAGCTAGCTGGGCCTGTCCATGAGGATTTGGTCTGATCGTTTTTTTTTTCACATTGTTTGGATCCGGTAGAGTATTCGCCTAGCTTCTATGTTAAATACAATGAGAGGCGGATTCATATCACAACTGACTTGATTGCTCGTCTTATTGGAGTAGAAATGTCAGACTATCAGATTCCCGAGTTGGTAGAACTCCTGAAGAAGAGCGTGTCGCCTTAACTGAGGCACTGTGCAATGGTTAGAATGTAGAGTGGTATAAGGGAAATGCTCTTCAAACGAAATACATGGCTCATGCCTTCTGTATTCTCCATCAAGTCTTTGTGACCAATCTCTACCCTCGATTGGGTAACCACTATGACCTTAAAGCTCAAATGGTTCAAATAATATACAATGTTAGTCAAGGTCATAGGTTGTGTCTTCCTACCATTATCACACGTCAACTTGCTATAGCAGTTGGGATCGGTGGTTCGAAAGTTTTTCCATTTGGTCATCTTGTGTGTCGACTTGCCTTATGATGTGGTTTTACTCCTACTTCTATCCTTGTGATACCTGGAATCAGAAACCGCACCACCATAAAGAAGATGAAGCTGCTTCGTCCTAGTCCAGCCCCTGGACCATCCGCAGCTCTAGGTCCATCCGTAGTTCCCGGTCCTTCTCAGCAGGCAAAGCCAGAGATAGATCCTTGTCGCTTTCAGACTCCAGTTTGAGCTTTTACACATCGCAGATCTATGACTACCTCATATCAACCGAGCGGATCGCATAGTCCTAGTCGGTCTTAGCCAAACTTGTTGCATTAGATCCTTGAGCAGCAGTCCCGACTTGCTGCTGGCCAAGCTCAAAGAGGGAGAGAGATGAGAGCCATACAAGGGAATCTTGCGAATTATTTAAATACACCAACCCATCTTATAAATACCCAATGGCGGAACCTTTTTAACTAACAATGCAAAGGTTAAGCCCTTGGAAATAACAAAAGGATATGCTCTTCTTTGGAATTCCACCAAAAGACAGGCCCTTATATGGCAAAACACTGAATCTTAAAATACTAAATCAGATAAAATATTAAGTCTCCAAATCAGCCAAAAGTTGGAGAATTAGGAAACAAGAGGAAAGGTTGCATGCAGTTTCTGCTGTAAAAAAATTCTGCGTAGTACCCTCCTTGGAGTGAACATGACGAACATGCGGTGATTACAACTATTGTTTTGGTGAGCCATCACATCGATAGGCCATACCACAAAAATCAATGAGAATGGATTATCTTAGCTATCCAATAAGAGATGTCCCGATCAACACATTTTTGCCACTTGCACCTTGTGGGAACTACGTGGAACTTTTATACAACATGGGTCGCAAAGTAGCACTCCTCTAAGGAATAAAAACAGGCTATTGGTTAAGCCATGTGTAGGGGTAGGGCTACTGTAAATATAGTTTGCAGGTCGCATGCTGGACATGCCATAACCCCTCAGGAAACATTTATCTGGTGGGATGCATGGCCAGTAGCACATTGAAGAAAAAGCATTGATAACTAGACATTCTAGACTGTTGGTTTAGCAGACTATTTCTTTTTGAATTTGAAGGGTTGGCACTTTTCATTTTTGGTGCCTACCAGGTTACTGGATTGGTAAGAATTTTGCACTTGCAGGATGTCCAGATGAGGGATGTTGGAGAGGAGAGCCTCTGGGTTACCTTTTGCATTCCTTTGAATAACAAAAGATCAAAGGATTTGCAATTCTTTTCCAGGATTTTATTATTAATAAATTTTCACAAATTTGACCTCTTCTTTTGGGCAATATGGACACTTACTGCACTTCTTGTGAGTGGCATGGACCATTATGTATGAGAAGATATATGCTTGTTTCAAGGACTCATGGGGAGCATGGCACTACAAAAATTATGAGAAATTTTGTTGCATTTCAAGTTCTATAGACTGAGCCATCTCTACTCACTTGTCTCGTGAGTTTTTAGTTTCATCCATGGTTGAAAGATGTGCAACCAACCTTGCATGGCTTCTAACAAGTTGAGATAGTGATAATAGCCCAAGTGTCAGCTAAAGCATAAAAAATCTTAATCTTCAGGACACATTATGAGAACTCCATGAAACAGCAACTTTACAACAAAATAGCATTGACAAAACTTCTAGAAAAGTTTAATGCATTTACTCAGTAAGATTTTGTAAGTAGAACTGCTAACTTTAATAGTTGACATTGTTATTGAACTTCAACTGTACCAAATGAGAAGCATCTTACTGTCTTTTTGTTGTTTTTTGTTGTTGTGTATCTAAATTATTCTACAGTTCCCATTTTCCAGCAACCATCCTGCTTTTGCAACCTCCCCCCCCCCCCCTTCCCATTTTTCTCCTGAACTTGGCTCATATTAATATAAGTTCCCCAAATTTCAGGAATAAGACTGCAATTGTGACAATGAACTTGGTTAACATACCATCAGTAAGGAAATCAGCTAAAAGTATCTTGAAACTTGATAGTCCATGTGCATTGTTCTGAAATTCAGCATATCTCATCTTGATGGAAGAAGATCCCAATATAAGTATAAAGACATTGATATCTTAACCCATCTGAGATTAACCCAGATGCATCTCAAGATTTGAGAGCAGTTTATTTTGTTCTGATCAAATCCTACATCATCATAGAACTCTGCCTAAAACTAGGCTGTTTTCAAGCATTCTATCTGATCTCTTTGATCCTTTGCCTCAGGTTTGAGTCTGTGACCTTCCGGAGGACAAAAGAGTCTGCTTCTCAGCATAATTCCATGCAGCAGAAGACTGGCTTGGTGGAAGCAATAATTGTGGAGATTAGAGACAGGGAGAAGATCGGTGGTATTTATCTCAATTCTGATGATATATGCTGTACTCCTTCTCTTGCTAAAAACATCTCTTGTAAGGTAGGGGAGGTGATTATTCGTCAAAATCTAGACAACCCGGGGTGGCCAAGACGCGTTCAGACCTTTTTCGAAGGAAATAATGAAGACATTAAAATGCCTACTCAAGATGTAGAGATAAACAGTACTGGAATGTACTATCTATATTTTATGTATTGTGATCCACAACTCAAGGGAACAACAATCACAGGAAGAACAGTGTGGAGAAATCCAGAAGGTTATCTACCTGGAAAGATGGCACCATTAATGAAATTTTACGGCTTCATGTCTTTAGCATATCTTGTTCTTGGTCTCATATGGTTTCTCCAGTTCGTACGATTTTGGAAAGACATATTACAGCTACATTATCACATTACTTTGGTAATTGCTCTGGGGATGTGTGAAATGGCATTCTGGTATTTTGAGTATGCAAATTTCAATTCTACTGGGAGCAGACCTATGGGTATCACTATGTGGGCAGTTACCTTTACCGCTGTCAAGAAGACTGTATCTCGCCTTCTTCTTTTAGTGGTGTCAATGGGCTATGGTGTTGTGCGTCCAACCCTAGGCGGGATAACCTCCAAAGTAGCTCTTCTTGGTGTGATATATTTTGTGGGTACAGAGGCACTCGAGCTGGTTGAACATTTGGGAAATATCAATGATTTCTCTGGAAAAGCAAAGTTGTTTCTAGTGCTGCCTGTTGCTATCTTGGACGCGTGCTTTATTCTCTGGATATTCTCATCACTATCAAAAACTTTAGAAAAGCTTCAGGTATTCCTATTTCACACTCGTAGTACATGTACAAATGCACACCCATATGCACAGCTATGCATGCTTGCCCTTACTCACAGATCAAGGGTGACATTATACTTTTGAAATTGTCTTGATGTGAAGAGCATGTTCTTTGCTGTGTTACCTCAACACTTCAAACTAGTTCATAACATTGGCTTGGATTCTTAAGTCTGATGCTTAACAATATGAGAAATGTTGTTAGGTTACTTGCGAATCATTCCTAACATGTAATATTCATTATTTAAGGCACATAAAAAAACTGATTGAACATTGCACATTGGCTTCAAAGAATGGAAACATGAAACTTTTTTTCACCTGCCAGACCAGATTTTTTTTTTGAGATAGCTGCAAATTTATTAGAAAAGCCCGCAAAAATGCGGGGAAAGAATACAATTGAGACTATGAGAAAAACCAAGAAGAAAGATTAGCAGATTTCTCTGCTTTTACATATGTTGCCCATTCCGAGACAACCTTTTTTCATGGTTGTAATAACCTCTTCAACTGAAGTTTCCTTGTTTTGAAAACAACAGCCGTTCCGGGCTTTTCAAATAAACCATAGAATTCCCATCGCAAGGAGCCTACAAATTGCTCTCCATGGCAAGCCCAAAGAACATGGTCAACTAACCTTGGCATCATCACCCATGATATATGGAAAAGACGAAGGAAATGCTCCCATACTTTCCTAGCGAAAAGGGCAATGAATAAAAAGGTGATCGATCAACTCCACATCTCCCATGCACACCAAGCAAATGTTTGGTAGGATAAGGGGCCTCCTTTGAAGATTGTCTATTGTTTCTTCCTGCAAGCCAGACAAATGCTGCGATCCTAGGAGGAGAGCCTCATATGACCAAAACTGGAACAAAAAGGAGGAAGGAGCAGATGGTTTAGATATCGAACCATAAAATGATGGAAACCGAAAAAGTCCTAGATCTATGAGCCTTCCAAACCATGGAATCTTCTTCAAGGGGGTTGGGGCGCCACCAGCTTTAAGTGATCTAGAAGGTGAAGAAAATCATTTAGTTCATCATCCGTCATATTCCTTCTACAAGGCAGAGACCAAACAATAGAGCCACCAACCAATGCATAACAGTGATTAACATAGGTGAAACGATCTTAGGCTACAATAGCTAGACTCAGAAAAAGATCTTGCAATGGCCTGTCTCCGCACCAGATGTCCACCCAAAAACGAATACAACTTCCTTTCCCAAGAGAGAAGAAACACTACTTCGAAACATATGCTCGGTGGACACAATCGCTTTCCAAATTTAAAAAACACGGTAGAGAGAGGATGATTTAATGCTCCAATCATTTGGTTGGGTACCCTATTCGAACACTAGAAGTCCCCTCCACAACTTTTTTGCTTCCGATCCAAATCTACAATGCCACTTGTCAAGAAAATTGAGAATGAAAAAAAAGGAAATAAAAACGGAAGCACTAGTGGATAATTGCAGCGTTATAGCTTGAACGTCTTTGGGGTGCTGCTGTGCTGGTTAACCATTTGATTATGTCCACTTTGGCTTCGTTCAATCTCTCAAGCCAACTTATCCTTTAGCCTCCTTGAATATGCCACTAGAGATATGACTCTCGATAGCTCTTATTAATGGAGTCATTTGGCACCTTGATGTCGACTCGTCACATTCTAGGATTGATGAATATGCCCAAGGGTTCACTTGTTTTCTGTTTCAAGTGGTACATGAGTTGGGTTTAGAACATTGTGAGATGGTTTAGTTCTTTAACTTATATGTATCCTTCATTTATCTCACAACCTCACAATCAGAGGTCCAATTGACTCTATGCAAGGTGTCCCATAGCGGTATCGGTGGGCGTAATGGTGCCCACCGTTTCCGATACGGATACGGGCCGTATTGGCCGATACGCCCCCCGTAACGGTTCTTTTTTTTTTTTTTTTTGCCAAAAATTCTAAAAAAATATGGATTAAATCCAGAAAATTCCAAACATCCCAAATATGCATTCATTTATAATTTTGAATATGTTTATGGTGGTGAAGCGGTCTACTCTTTGGTGAAAAAGCTGTATCGGGCTGTCTGATGAATTTATGAAGCTGATAACCTGGAATTAACTGCAAAACTTATAAATTCAAATTTCTAACTGTCTAATACCAATAATATGTATATTAGAATAAATGTAACATCAAAGTATTTCAATTTTCACATGTACTATTATTTTTATAATTTACTTTATATTATTTACAATTTATTTACATACCTGAGGAGTGAGGATTGAGGACTGAGGACTTGCAAAAAATAATGTATTAAGACTTCTCTTATCTTGAATCTATGACCGACTCTTGTCCTGCCAATTGAGCATTCTAAAGTAGAAAAAACTCCGCTGCAAGCATGTTGATTAAAGATTACTTGACTGGTTGTCACTTGTCAGGGGAGTTATTTTAAACACAAGTTCAGCAATGTAAAGTGTGTGTTTTTTTGGTGAATGTATGACCATGTGGGTAATGGAAAAGACTCACCAAACCGGAACTCACCACCAAAATGAAAACCTGCTTTGTTGTGGTTGCTCAACCTCCACGTCGTCGTCGTCATCTTTATCGGGTTGTTGCGGTCTTGTTGTTGCATATCCATAATATTCAGTACCAGAGGGAAAGACCAAGTCAACGAAACCTGATGATGATTGATCCTGACTAAGCAAAGATTCTGACCCTGAGTAAGGATATCTACTAGTGCCCGTCGAACAGCCGTGCCCATACTGGTACTCGTATTCAGGCTGTTGAGATTGAGATGAATAACTTGGATTTGGTTCATATGGTAGATGTGGAACAGCGTCAGGAAGACTACTCCAACATGAAAGTGGCGGAACAGGTTCCCTATAATCCCATTGGCTGTAAGAATACCCATAATTCCTCGGATCATAGCCATACGCATGCTAATGTTCCAGATCTGTCGGTGTAGATTGCGGTACAGGACCTGTAGGTGCAGGACCTGCAGGTGCACTACTGGAGCCAGGCTCCTCCTGCTGGCTGTATCGTGACTCAGTACACCCCCTCGGCCCCGCTTACTTCGTCGAAGCTCATCAGCCTCACGATCCGTAGACGGTTGTATGGTATCAGTAGCCCCGGTGGGTTGAGTAATGCCAGAAGTGGGACCAGCATTAGGTGCATCATCATCATCATCATCTGTTTCAGTATCGCTAGAGCTCGCACTCTTCTGCTGAGTTCGCATGAAATCCGCCCCCCTTTCTGGGTCCAACACAAATGCACGACTCTCTTGCTGCGCCTTGCGTATTTCTTGGTCTTCAACTTCTATTTCTTCACTATCCTCTTCTATTTCTTTTTCCCTTGCTTCCAACTAAGGTAGAAGTGGGTCTTCCTCATCATAAATATTGTCCAAGTTTATTGGACAATAATCCACATCACCGGTATTATTAGCGTTAAGCCTCCTTGAATGCATGCGCATTCTTAGCCTCATGTTGTAATGCATAAAGACAAGTCTATCTAACGTCCTAGTCTGCAATCTATTTCTATTCTTCGTATGAATAAGTGCAAAACAACTCCAATTTCTTTCGCAACTAGAGGAAGACGTTGTCTAACTCAAAATCCTTACTGCAATTTTTTGGAGAGCCGGTGTGTCCTCTCTAAAATTTACTCACCATTCGGCGGGTTGCAACCTAGATACTGCATGTTGTATAAGAGCATTTCCAAAGCTACCCTGGCGGGTTCCAAATATATCCAATTCATTTAAAGCCCTTATTTGTGCATCTAAGTCAGGCTCTAATCTCTTTATCACATTCTTTAATCCAATACGAACTTCATCATCCATAACAAATGATTGGGCATATCTATACCTAGGATTTAAGTAATAACCTGCTGCATGAATATCGTGGTGGAGCTGCTTTGTCCATCTTTTGTCGATTAAATTCCAGTAAGATTGCCAGCTTGAACAATCACGTTGAATTGCCAACTTCGCTTTATCCATGGCGTCGTAGAGGAAGCCCATCGTAGGTGCTTCATCGGTTTCAACAAGACGAAGTACCCTCATCAGTGGTTCCATCACCTTCAAAATTTTCTTAACCCTCTTCCAATATTTGTTGTCTCTTATGGTGTTTACAACATCAACCGGCGTCCCTGATGTCTTCTTCCCATATTTTGTGTTGAGCCATTGTTGGGAAGCAAACATTTCACTCAACTCTCCCCTATACTGATACAAACTCTCTAAAGCTATAAAGTTTGTTGCAAATCTAGTCGCCGCTGGCCTAAGCAACTCTCGTCCCTTCGTGAACTTCCTCATTATTGCAACTAGGTGATTATGGTTGTAAATAAATGTTGTCACTTCTTTTGCTTTTTCAATCATTTCTTTGACATTCTTTTTCTTTCCAATATCTTCCAATATGAGATCAATACAATGTGCAGCACATGGTGACCAAAATAGATGTAGTCTCTTTAGCATCAACAAATTTCCTGCAAACTTATATGTTGCTTCATTATCTGTCACAATCTGCACCACATTTTCCTCCCCAATCTCATCCACTACTTTATCCATCAAGCTAAAAATATATTTAGCATTTTTTATTTCATCCGAGGCATCAATTGACTTGTGGTACACTGTTCCCAAGTGGCAATACACCATGAAGTTGATCATGCTGCGTCTTGTTGGGCCAGTCCAACCATCACACATGATCGTGCATCCTCTGGCTTGCCATATGGGTTTTAAAGGTATTTACGTATGCCTTTGTATCCGCATACTCTGCGTCTGTCCATTTTCCCCTAATCTCCTTGGCTGTGAGAGCTTTAATTCATTCACCTGCTTCTACTGCTGCATCAATTACCACCTGCCAATATGAAGAGTTTGCCGCATTAGGGGGTATGTTGGCATGTATGAATAACTTTGCTCCTGCCCTACCCAGTTTCTCAACAAAAGTTCTACTCCACATTTGTTTTATCTTCTTTTGTTTACTAGATTCTTTCCTAAAGAGGATTGGATCAACAGAGGGTCTCCTAGGCACATCTTCTTCTTCCACATCTACATCTATAGCATGACGAGTTGCATGTGAAGATGTGCCCCGCCGGCTACTAAACATACGCCTTAATACACCAAACATACCCCCTCCAACCCCAGTTGTACTTCCCGTTGGGGCTGCAGTTATACTCCCCTGGCCACTCCCATTCCCACTCGCACTTGAACCAAACGTGCGTCGACGTTCTTCCTCTTCACGAGCATAGCGCACGCTCTCTCCTTGCTATAGTCATTTCTTGATCAGAATCTTCCCCAGAATCAATGATATCTTCGCCACGAACGCCCATATATTCTGGACCAAACACCTCTTGTCGGGCCGCATCAAGGATATCATCTTTCTTTTTCTGCACAGCAGCTCGTTTTCCCTTTGACTCATCTAAATTGGCTTGCATCAGTGTCATTATTTCTTTGGGAACTTTGGTGCATCCTGTAACTTGACCCTTTCGATTTGCCAAATGTTGTTTAAGTCGCGTAATTCCACCACTTATTACTCTATCATAATAGTTGCATTTTATTTGGTGCCTTCCACCACCTACCCTTTGACAATGTTCCCATCCAATATCCTCATTTGCAGTTCCACTTCCAGTTCCAGGCATTTTTTAATTAGAGATGGCTTATGTCACTTAGATACTGTGTCTAAGAGTGAATTACTTAGATTTTAAAACTTATAAATGTAATTGTAAATATTAAATACAGCTAATGAAATCAAGTACTAATTACTAAATTCAAATACTGAACCCTACGGGCTACAAGCCTATGAAGCTCCAAAACGGCAAAACCTGTCGAAAAAATAAAAATATAAACATACCTTAGTCATTAATCTGTAAATATGATTTTCCATGTTTTTGAAAAAAATGATTTTCTCTAATTTTTAAAATTATTCCGAAATTAAAAAAAAAATAACAAACCTTGTGCATAATCTGTAAAATCCACATGATTATGTTCTATTATAAGTAACACATGTTATCCAACCTTTAAACCAGAAATTTCTTTCGAAAAAAATGATTTTCCTTAATTTTTAAAATTATTCCGAAATTAAAAAAATACAAAAAAAATAACAAACCATGTGCATAATCTATAAAATGCACGTGATTATGTTTTATTATAAGTAACACATGTTATCCAATCTTTAAACCAGAATTTTTTTTTTGAAAAAAATGATTTTCCCTAATTTTTAAAATTATTCCGAAATTAAAAAATACCAAAAAAAAAAAAAAAACCATGTGCATAATCTATAAAATGCACATGATTATATTCTATTATAAGTAACACATATTATCCAACCTTTAAACCAGAAATTTTTTTTGAAAAAAATGATTTTCCCTAATTTTTAAAATTATTCCGAAATTAAAAAACATACAAAAAAATCGCAAATTATGTGCATAATCTGTAAAATGCTCATGATTGTGTTCTACTAAAAGTAACACATGTTATCCAACCTTTAAACCAGAATTTAAAAAAAAAAAAATGATTTTCCCTAATTTTTAAAATTATTCCGAAATTAAAAAAATACAAAAAAATAGCAAACCATGTGCATAATCTGTAAAATGCACATGATTATGTTCTATTATAAGTAACACATGTTATCCAACCTTTAAACTAGAAAATTTTT
The DNA here is from genome assembly GCA_003013855.2 of Liriodendron chinense. Taxonomy (NCBI): domain Eukaryota; kingdom Viridiplantae; phylum Streptophyta; class Magnoliopsida; order Magnoliales; family Magnoliaceae; genus Liriodendron; species Liriodendron chinense. Next base: position 5,177 of record PVNU02001374.1, on the reverse strand, counting down.
TTTGAAAAAAAATGATTTTCCCAAAATTTTAAAATTATTTCGAAATTAATCCGAAATTTTAAAAAAATACAAAAAAAAAAGCAAATAATGTGCATAATCTGTAAAATGCACATGATTGTGTCCTACTATAAGTAACACATGTTATCCAACCATTAAACCAGAAAAAAAACATGTTTTTTACTAATTTTTAATATTATTCCGAAAATGGTCAGAAATTAAAAAAATATAAAAAAAATATATAAAAATCAGTTGCATAATCTTGAAATACACATTTTAACATTTTACAATGGTTAGAACATCATATCAAGGTGGAAAAAAACGGTTAAAAGAAGAAAAATGTACAAATAACTATTTTTGGATTTCTTCGGAAAATGTCCCATGGAGCTTCGATTCATCCAAATCGTAGAAATTGGTCGTTTTAATTCTCCAAAATAGACTAATTGTGGTCATTTTTAGCAAAAGAATAAATTAGAAAAGAAATGGGAGAAGAAAAGTGTGAAAAAATAAAAAAACATCAGATTTATAGAAAAAAAAAATACTAGCTGTTTTCCGACTGTTACGGGGGGCGTAACGGCCGTTACGGGTCGTATTTTAGGGGGTCCTCGTTTTGGACCCCGTATCGCGTAACAGCTGACACCGTTTCCGATACGGCCGATACATAACTGTTTTGGAACACCTTGACTCTATGACACTTTTTTTTTTTTTGAAAGGTAACTATTTTATTAAATGCCGGCAAGGAGCCCGGAAAGAATATAAAGGAAGCTAAAACCCAAGCAAAGCAAGAAGCTTGCAGGCTTCAGTACAACGAGAGGAGGAAACCCATGCAACAACGAGAGTCCTAATTTTGCGGATAACTCCAGCAAGCGATTCCTTCTTGTTTTCGAAATAGCATTGATTATGTTCATTCCATATAGTCCACATGACAACCAAGGCCATAAGTAGCCAGACCACCTTTGCTTCTTTCCTTAAGATACATCCATGCCATGAAGCTAGGAAGGAGGGAACTGATGAGGGCATAACCGACGGGATGTGGAAGGGGGGTAGAAGATCATCCTAGATTTTGACCGCAAATTTGCAATGAAGGAAGATGTGCTTGACTGTTTCAGCATCTTGCATACAAAGCAAGCAAACATTAGGGATTATCATGCCCCTCTTGCGAAGGTTATCCACAGTAAAAATTCTGTTTCTATCCGCCAACCAAACAAAGGCTGCCACCTTCGTCAGAGCTCCATGCTTCCAGAAATGAAAATTGTGGGAGGCGGCCGTGGCAGATTTGGTGAGATAATCACAGAATGAAAGCACCGAAAAGCCATTGGAATCCGTAACTTTCCAGCTAAGGCCGTCATTCTCCCCCACACGAATCTTTTCTCTATTGAGCCTCTCCAATAGGGCAAGGAATGAATCAGTCTCCTCATCAGTCATACCTCTACGGATTGGTGGAGCCCAGATTACTTCTCCCCCAACTAAGGAGAAGCAACTGTCAATAAAGATGTTTCTATCTATCGCCAACTGTGCTATGCCAGGGAAAGAATCTTTCAACCGCCCATCTTCTAGCCACAGGTCTTCCCAAAATCGAACACGCGAACCAGTCCCCACCTTAAAGGACACGGCTTCTTTAAACTTTGGAAGCATAGTGAGGACCGCTTTCCATATGTCAGAAGCTCTATAAGCTGAAGAATTTTTTGTCCACCACCCTCCTTGATCGGTCCCATACTTAGCCATCAAAATCTGACGCCACAGATTCTGCTCCTCTTCAACAAACCACCACAACCACTTACCAAAAAGGGCATCATTCATCATTTGCAAGACTTTAGCCCAGCTCCCCCTTCAGAAAAGGCTTGCAAACGTGTTCCCATTTTAAAAGATGGAATTTCCTAGCATCGGTTTTCCCTTTCCAAAGGAAGTTGTGCCTGAGCTTCTCGAGTCTGTCCAAAATCGACTTGGGGCATTTGAAGATTGACATGAAATACAATGGCATATTTGAGAAGGCCGCCTTAATCAACGTGAGGCGGCCTCCCAGCGGCAAGTAATGGCCTTTCCAAGCTGAAAGCTTCCTTTCAATCCTTTCAATAACCGAGTCCTAGAGGTGCTTAGGAGGCTTACCGATACACAGCGGAAGACCTAGGTATGCAGTGGGAAACGAGCGGGCTCCACATCCGAAGATATCAGCGAACCGCTGCACCTCAGCTTCCGAAAGATGAATCCCCAGCATCTCACATTTAGACGTATTAACCTTTAACCTGACACATGCTCAAAACACTAGATTGTTTTCCGGAAGTTATCCATCATAACCTCATCAGCTTCACAAAAGAGAATTGTATCATCCGCAAACTGGAGATGAGTAACCGAGGGCCCACCTCTGCCACTTTAAACCTGTGAAACAACCCCACCTCCTGACCTTTCAAAAGCATTTTCCCAAGAGCTTCCTCAACAACTAGAAAAAAAAAAGGGGACAACAGATCGCCTTGACGCAGCCCCTTGGACCCCTTAAAGTAGCCTTTCGGGGATCCATTGACCAACACTGAGAACGAGGTTGATGAGACACACTCCATGATCCAAGATCTCCAAATTTGCCCGCAACCAAACCCCCGCAGCATATAATCCAAAAATCTCCAGTCCACACGATTGTAGGCTCTCCATATCTAACTTGCAGACCAGACCTGCTCTCCCAGCCTTATGAACAACATTAATACACTAATGCGCAATCAACGTTGAATCCAAAATCTGACACCCCAACACAAATGCACTTTGGTTTTCTGAAATGATGGAAGGCAGCACTAACTGGAACCTGGACGTTAGAATTTTTATGACGATCTTGTATGAACTCCCCAAGCAACCACTATCCCTCTCGTCGACCCTGTAGCATTAAGGGCCACCCAGTCTTTCTATCTCTCTCCCCACATTGAATTGACAATCTTGTCATCGATGGATTGCAGCTTAGTTTCCTGCAGAGCCAATATCTGAATTTTCTCCTTTCTACAGACTTGACGAATCTGCGCCCTTTTGAGCTTACAGCCTAGGCCCCGAACATTCCACAAGATAATCTTCATTTGTCCACCGTGCTTTCCCTTGTCCCCCTCTTCATTGAGGACTCCCTACTATCTAAGTCGTAGCAAACTGTAGACCCCAAACTACGCAACTCCCGTAAACCTGTAGGCGATTTCCTGACTTTGGGGATCAGCTGAGATTTAGGACCCTCTGCCCATTAGCATCTACGAACCGTACGAATTCCTTAATGTGCTCATCCGCTTCCCCACAAGTGACCCTCAGTATTCTTCTGACTCTGCCCAACGTGTCCTTCATCCTTTTATTGTCCCTAGCTGATAGCTCCTTCTCAACTGGATCTGATCAAGGTGTCCTGTAGCGGTATCAGTGGGCGTAATAGTGCCCATCGTTACTGATACGGACACGGGCCGTATCGGCCGATACGGCCCCCCGTAACGGTTGAATTTATTTTTTTGGCAAAAAAAATCTTTTAAAAAATGTGGATTAAATCCAGAAAATTCCAAACATCCCAAATATGCATTCATTTATAATTTTGAATATGTTTATGGTGGTAAAGCGGTCCACTCTTTGGTGAAAAAGTTGTATCGGGTTATCTGATGAATTTATGAAGTTGACAACTTGGAATTAACTACAAAACTTATAAATTCAAATTTCTAACTGTCTAATACCAATAATAGGTATATTAGAATAAATGTAATATGAAAGTATTTCAATTTTCACATGTGCTATTATTTTTTATAATTTACTTTATCTTATTTACATACCTGAGGAGTGAGGATTGAGGAATGAGGACTGAGGACTTGCAAAAAATAATGTATAAGACTTCTCCTATCTTGAATGTATGATTCTTGTCCTGCCAATTTGTCATTCTAAAGTAGAAAAAAAATAAAAATAGTAGTACCTGATATACTCCCCTACAAGCACGTTGATTAAAGATTACTTGATTGGTTGTCACTTGTCAGGGGAGTTATTTTAAACACAAGTTCAACAATGTAAATTGTGTTTTCTTGGTGAATGTGTGACTGTGTGGGTAATGGAAAAGACTCACCCGTCAGTCAGTCACCACTCACCAGATCGAACTCACCACCAAAATGAAAATTTGCTTTGTTGTGGTTGCTCAACCTCCACGTCCTCGTCATTATCATCGGGTTGTTGCGGTTTCGGAATAGTTGTTGCATATCCATAATATCCAATGCCGGAGGGAAAGACTAGGTCAACGAAACCCGATGATGACTGATCCTCACTAAGCAAAGATTTTGACCCCGAGTAAGGATATCCACTAGTACCTGTCGAATAGCCGTGCCCATACCGGTACCCGTATTCAAGTTGTTGACATTGAGATGAATAACTTGGATTTGGTTCATATGTTAGATGTGGATCAGCGTGAAGACTACTCTAACATGAAAGTGGCGGAACAGGTTCTCTATAGTCCCATTGGCTATAAGAATACCCATAATTCCTCGGATCATAGCCATATGCATGCTGATGTTCCAGATTTGTCAGTGTCGATTGCGGTGCAGGACCTGCAGGTGCACTACTGGAGCCAGGCTCCTCCTGCTGGCTGTATCGTGATTGAGTACACTCATAAGTTCAACCCCCCCCCGGCCCCGCCTACTTCGTTGATGCTCATTAGCCTCATGATTTGTAGACGACTGTATGGTGGTATCAGTGGCCCTGGTGGGTTGAGCAATGCCAGAAGTGGGACCAGCATTAGGTACATCATCATCATCATCATCATCATCATCTGTTTCAGTATTGCTAGAGCTCGCACTCTTCTGCTGACTTTGCATGAAATCCGCCCCCCTTTCTGGGTCCAACACAAATGCACGACTCTTTTGCTGCGCCTTGCGTATTTCTTGGTCTTCAACTTATTTTTCTTCACTATCCTCTTCTATTTCTTTTTTCCTTGCTTCCAACCAAGGTAGAAGTAGGTCTTCCTCATTATAAATATTGTCCAAGTTTATTAGACAATAATCCACATCACCGGCATTATTGGCGTTAAGCCTCCTATGATGCATGCGCATTCTTAGCCTCATGTTGTAATGCATAAAGACAAGTCTATCTAATGTCCTAGTCTACAATCTATTTCTATTCTTCGTATGAATAAGTACAAAATAACTCCAATTTCTTTCGCAACTAGAGGAAGACGTTGTCTAGCTCAAAATCCCTAC
>PVNU02001373.1:0-23698 GCA_003013855.2 Liriodendron chinense | reverse complement strand
TCGGATTGCGTGGGGGTCCTTTTACAGGTGCGTTTGGATACTTTCGATGCGTGGGGTCTTTTTACAGGTGCGTGGATACTTTCAGATGCGTGGGGGTCCTTTTACAGGTGCGTTACCAAATACATGAGATTCAAACCTGTAGTGATGTATCTGTGATCAGAGAGGGGTTCCCGACGATCGGGAAAGGGTTCCGGCGAGGTTTTTTGGTTTTCGGCAGCAGCAGCTCTCTCTCTCTTTTCTCGTCGTGTGTAATGAGTGGGATGAGGGGGTATTTATAGGTTCGGTCGGCCAATGAGAGGCGGCCACATGTCACGCATCTGTCAAAATGTCCCCAACGCACCTGTTTATTGATGTGCGAATGCCTGAAAACATACTGGATCTTTCGGGTGCGTGGGGCTTAATCGCCAAGTGCGTGGGACTCCACGCACCTGGAACCCTGATTTTTAACCACCCATGGATTGTAAGGGTGTGTTGACCATTTTTCAAGGTGCGTTGGGTACCCGCGGGCCCTCGTAAATGGCGGACCAACGTGCTGCTTTTAAGGGTGCGTTGGGTGCGTGGGGTGTCCGAATTTTCAGGGTGCGTGGACACGTAAATGTGGGCTCCACTGATTGGGTTTTGACTTTCGGAGGGTTTGTGGGGCCCATTTCGTCGCGCAATCACTGGCACTGTTCACCATAAGTAGTAATGAAGTTGCGGGTTCACTTCCGGGCAGTTCCGAACACGATGGTCTGTGGGGCCCACTAAAAGAACTTGGCTAAGTCAAGAATTCCTACATATTCTCGTTCTGCGTGCACCGGAGGGCGTTTCGCGTGATTTTTCAGAGGTATGAGGTTATTTTGTTCTTTTTAGAGGTCCTCACTATTTGGGACCCCAACAGATGCCCCTTCGGTGGGTCGCGTCTGACGCACGATCTACTGGTGCGACGCACCGGACTTCCTGGGTCCCACTATAAATAGAGGAGACCGCTTATTCTCGTCATTTCACTATTCCTTGCCAGATATCTCACATCCAGCCCACGCACCTTTTTATTCTCCAACGCACCCAACAATTGTCTCCAACGCACCTTTTTAATCCGTACGCACCCGTTTATTCGAGGTAGGGATGACTTCAGGGGTGCGTGGGATGCATACGCACCCTGTAATTTCGAACTTGGATTTTGGATGTCCCCTTTAGATGCGTGGGGTGGTACGCACCTGTAATTTTGAATTTTTTGCGGAGTTCATGAAATTTTGGGTGCGTGGGGGGGGTCTACGCACCCTTCGTCAAACTCTGGGCAGGTCTTGGTGCTTCACGCACCATGAAAATTGGGATCGAGTCGACTTTTAAGGATGCGTTGGGGCTGACGCACCCAACTAATGAACTTGTCCGAAAAATGTATATTTATGGGGTGCGTGGGACCTCACGCACCCTTCGTCGATTTTGTTGAGGGATTGCCCCTCACGCACTCGAAAATTGGGGTCTGGATAGGTTTAAAGGTGCGTGGGGTCTTACACACCTGGAAATATGATCTTGACATCCTTTCGAATTTCGGGGTGCGTGGAGACCCACGCGCCCAGCTTATAGGATTGTAAAATTTTATTGTTGTTGTTGTTTTTTTTTTTTAAATAATCTTTTGCGAGACTAGATACTTAAGTGTATGAGCCCCTTAACCTCTACCTCGTATTCGTGCACATATGGTATTTATCTTTGAAGAGGCGTAGGGTCTCATAGACCTTCGAGCTTTCTAGATCGCATTAGTTTTGAAGGTAATACCTATGGTTACCTTAAGTAATGTTTCGAGTGTACCTCAGCATATCTTCTTGCCCTTTTGACTTCACTCGACTAGCTTCTCCTGCTTCCTGTTTTCTCTCTTTTTGTTGGACTGCTGTATCAGTTCATCAGCCTTGTTTCTTAGCAGACGATGGTCGTAACTCGCGCTTCCCTCCGTGCGGCCCGAGATTGCCTGAGGCGGCTTCTAAATGCTCTAGACCACCTTGAGGCTTGGTCATCTCTCGTCGGTCAATGCGACGAGGTGGCCGAAGCCTTGACTCATCTCGGCGCGGACTCCTGCCTCATTCTTCGAGCTATCCAGAATGTCTCGGTGATGGCCTCCATCTCTGACGAGCGTAAGGAGGTCATTTCCAGCTTCATCGACAATTCTTCCCTCTTGGAAGAATTGGCGGTGCTGGAGGTGGCGGAGCCTTCTCTGGCTGCTTCTTTCCTATCCCTGTCGAAGCGACTTAGCTTCCTGAAGGAGGAGAAGAGGGAGAGCAGGCGATTTCTAGCTTGGCTTGTCCCATTGGAGGAGGCCGAGTATCCGGATCGCTGTGCTGGCATCTGGAGGATGGTCAGGGAGGCTATACGAGAACATGACGACCTGGCGATTGACGTCTCCATCATAAGGAACTACGCCAACGCCGAGCACCTGAATTTTGATCTCGTCCAATAGTGCATTTCCATCTTAGTGGATTTGATCTTCAAGGAAGGCCAGGTCCAGGCGAAAGTCGATAAGTTGAGGGCTCGGGTTCTCTCGCTGACGCAGGACTGAGATCCTTGCTTTCTGGCTTTGGGGAGGGGTCCCCGCAATTTTGAGTTATTTTACATTGACTATTGATTTCGATCATTTAAACAATTGACATTAACAATTTAGACATTTGGAATAGCCCTCATGGTTGATGAATGCTAATTATACTTTTCGCTTTACTTCTGTCTTTCCTCGCTTGTATGTTTTGTGATGATGGTGTTATGGTTGTAGTTGTTGCTTTATTCCTTTCTTTCTGTGTTGCTTTGGGTGTGCTCTGCCGGTGCTTTGATTGGCGCTCGTTTTTCGTTTATCTGCTGTTTTGTATCCTTTGGGTTTTGTGAATGCTTAATCGACTTTATGCGAACATCTCCCCTTCACTTTGTACCTGAGTTTTTACATACCGTTTCCAGGTTACAATGGCAAGCGATCCTTCACAGGCCGGTCCTTCGGGTCCACCCCAGACTCCTTCCAAGCGTAAGGGCGCCGCTGCCAAGCAGGTCGTCAGACCATCTGCTGAAAATCCACAGTGGTTTCTTCCTCTGGAAACGTTTAACTTTTACGAGCGCATCCTCACGTTATCGAAGGACATACAGAAGAAGATCCTTTGTGATAGGATAGTGCCGCCCCCTCCTTCGAGCTGGCCGGCTTCCTAGCATATTGGCTCAGCTGCGTGGCGCTTCCGAGCTCCAAGCAGGCAGATAATATCAGGGTGTCTTGTTTCACCGTCGCAGGGGCCCTAGCAAACGGCCACCGATACGCGCTGGCTCCGGTGGTCTTATGTTCTATATATCGAGCGTTCGGCTACGTCATCAACAACAAGGAGCGCGCTGCCTATGGGATGAACTCCGCTTACTGCAGATGGCACTTTTTCTCCGGTTGGCTCGGGGTGTACTTCCCTTGGGTCTACGGCGTGCGGCGCAGAGATTACATCAGAGAGGGGAAGCTCCCGCTACACTTTTTTCAGAAGAAGAGGATGATCAGCCACAACCTAAACACCATCGAGGACAGGATCGCGAGGCTCGACGACGTATATTTCTATCACTTCTCTGGTACCTAGAGTGAAGAGTCGGTCCTGTGCACGGATGACGACAGCATTGATTATTACGAGCGTTCCTTCCCGATCGCGATTCGTCCTTCGTCACTGCCGCTCCGCGAAGGGCTAGAGTTCTGGAGGAAGCCTTATTATCCGAATTGTTTCACCTGCCATTTCGGGTATGATCAGGGAGTACCAGCGACCTTAGAACCAGTGACGCGCGAGCAGCGGGCGTATGGTGTTGGGCCCATTCACTGGAAGTGGATGTGGTGGCAACTTCTGCTGACCGGAATCGGCGTTCCTTCGTGATCCTAGGGACGCAGTGTTTTTTCGGGGCTACCTTTGGGTGGATGAGGTGGTGGGCCCATCAATATACGCTGGTGCGGAATAAAATGCTCGTCACCGAGCCCGTCTTCGTCACGCCTCCCATCATTACGCCTACTCCTGCCAACGGGCTCGGCTATGTATCAGAAAATCTTCATCAACCTGCGGTGCCAGGCACGGAGAGATTGCAAACCTCCTTGAACATAGTGATTGATCATGAAAAGCCAGAGCACACCCTGGAAGGCTGGATCGCCCATGGAAAGAGAAATGTGACAGTGGCGGGGCCAGAGTTCCCGTCTCTTGGGCCATCGACGAGTTACCTGCCGAGGGCGATGTTCTGAGAGGGGGAGACGAAGGTGACGATGACGAAGAAGGCGACGATGGTGATGATGGTATGGCCGAGGCAGGGGGTGAGGAAGATGATGCTGCCGTGGAAGGCGATGGTGGTAGGGACGGCGATGATGCTATAGGCGGAGCTGGCGGAGGTGATGATGATGCGGGAGGTAGTGAAGGCGGAGGCTTTGATGGTGATGATGGTGATAACGATGGTGATGATGGTGATGAGGGTGATGAGGGTGTATGGGTTGAGCACACTGGCCCTCGGGTGAAAATCGTTCCTTGTCTTCCTGTCGTTTGCGGTGGCAAGAAGATAAAGGACTTGTGGAAACTGCGTAGAGCCGAGCGTCTGTGGGAGCAACTTTCAAAAGAGGCTGGCGACGCTCCGGCCGTCAACACAGGAGAGGCCAGGAAAGAGGGTGAGTTAAGCTCTCAAGCCAACTTGAGCGGAGGGTGCCGCACCCGGGGGAGCAACGAGAGTGAGCCTATATATGATAGGTCTGTCCCTGAAGAGGACGTGGGGACGATCTTCATGGACCTGGATGATGAAGCACCTGCTGAGTCCGCCCTTCCACCCAATCCTTCTGTGGCAGATGTCGAAGTTCAAAGTGCGGTTCCGGAAGTGACCGTCGCCGCCGCGGAAGAGGTCGCGGTTCCTACCATTGAGTTGAGCGCGCTCAAACCTGTTGTGGGGGCTCCTCCTTCCGCTGAGTCGTCGTTAACTGAACCCGCTGTTAAAGTTCCCCCTGTCACCATGTCGTTATCAGCCGAGCCTGCCGCTGTAATTTCTCCTGCGGCCGGGCCAACGCCTGATGCCAACATTCCCGAGGTCGTGGTGATATCCTCCCCAGAATTGCCCGAACCATTGGCTGAGGGAACAACGGAACCGGCCCCAGCATCACCTGTGCCTACCGCCTCATCCAGCGCCCTTGCCGTTGGCATTTCTGAAGTTGCTGGTATATCACTTGCTTCTACCGTCTTGACTGCTTCCTTTCTGACGATGATTTTCCTGTACTAACGTTTACCACTTTCTGTGCCAGCAGCTGCTTCTGTTGATGCTTCAGCGCCTACGGCGTTGCCAGAGTCATTCGTCTCATCCCTTCGGGGCCTATCGAGGACCAAGGTGAACCTTCTCAAGGGCCTTCTATCTGACATCACCGACTCTTTAAGACATGAGGAGGAATGGCCTATCTTAGACGAGGCATTGCAGGCATTAGGGCTTAACACTGCCTGGCTTGGGATTGACTTGTCTTCCATAATCGGTCAAGTGACTCAGTTCAAGGAATGGGTGGCCCGAGAGCATGAGGCTAAAAGTCTCCCAGTTGATCCTTCCATTGAGGAGAAGCGTGGTCACTTGCGGTCCCTTCTCCCGAAACTAGAATTACACGAGGCAGGGGAGGCCGTGGTGAAGAAGGACTGGCAGATTGATGATAGGTGCTGAGAGGCCACCGCACATTTGGCAGAGATAGACAATGAGGTGGCTCGGCTGCAAGCCGAATGCTCGATCGTCCACCTCAAATTCTCCAAGCTTAGCGGTCAGAGGGCTCGCTTGCAGTCTTCCCTTGATCAGCAGGGAGCGGAGCGCGACGTCGTGAAAGCCCAAGTTGAGGAGTTGGAGCAGTCTCTCAGGGACATTCCTGACCCTGCTCTAGTTCTAGCTGAAGCCGAGACGGCACGGAAGGCGGTCGAGGAGTCTGCAGCAAACTTGTTAAACCAATGTTTAAAAACTTTAAACAGTTGAGCTGTAATGACCTTCATTCATAATTTTTAGAACACGTTGTAACAAATATTGTGTCCATATGTATACTACTGCAGTTTTGGGTTCATGTTGTATTGTTAATTCATTTGCAAATTTTGAGCTTTGAATGCGAACCGACTGAGTCATTTGGGAAGAGCGCCCCCCTGTTAGGACCCAAACCTGTGCTTGTACGAGCAGGGATGTGATCGGGCCTCTATTAAGGGCTTACCCCCTTTCCTGATGGCCTTGAAAAGCGGGGTGTCATTCCTGACGTATCCTGAGCCTTAACGACTTTCTGATACCTGTGGAAGAAAAGGTAGATAATTAGTACTTCACTCCAAACCCTATGCGGTATCATTTCTCTTGGTATTTCCTTCATTACATCATCCCTCTAATGGGGCGTTTACAAAATATAATGATAGACTTGCGTCAAGTATAATATCTTTTCAAGAATCGACCATTCACCAGCGTACTGATGCCCTGTCCTTTACAATCTGTCACCCGGTAGGCTCCATTGGAGTATACTTCGTCGATAATGCACACTGGATCCCATTTCAGATCGAATTTACTCTTTGGGCCTTGCGCCGGTGCCGGACGCTTCATCATTAGCACCAAGTTGCCTCCTTTAAAAGATCTACCCCGGACTCGTTTATCGTATGAAGCTGAGATTTGTTTTTGATACATTTCAAGCCTTTGCTGAGCTGCGAGTCTCTTTTCGTCCAGATCGTCCAGCTCGACCATTCTGATTTTAGCATTGTATTCGGTCGTCAAGGAGTGTTGGAGCGCGACCCGTAGTGGCTCCACCTGTATTTCCATCGGGATCACAGCTTACGTGCCATACACCAATGAGTAGGGCGTGGCTCGAGTGGCTGTGCGGTACGTGGTCCTGTATGCCCATAGTGCTTCGGGTAATCGTCTGTCCCAGTCCTTCTTATTTTCTGCCACCGTCTTCTTTAGGATTTTCACGATAGTCTTGTTGAACGCTTCGGCTAACCCGTTCGCGGGAGGGTAGTAAGGTGACGAATAGCAATGCTTAATCTTGAACTTTGCGCATAGCCTGTCGATAGTGACATTTTTGAAGGGTGTCCCGTTGTCGGTGGTGATTCTTTCAGGGATACCGTGCCGGTATAATATGGCATGACGGATGAAACTTTCGACTTGTCTGGCTTTCACGTTTCTTAAGGCAATGGCTTCAGCCCATTTAGAGAAATAATCGGTCGCAACAAGAATGTACTGGTGCCCCTGAGAGGATGGCGGGTTGATCGGCCCTATCACGTCCATGCCCTAGGCGGCGAAAGGCCAAGATATTACTGACTGATGTAACTCTTCTGGTGGTGAGTGTATTATATCTGCATGTATCTGGCATTGGTGACACTTCCTGACGTAGTCTATCGCGTCCTTCGTCATTGTGGGCCAATAGTACCCCATGTGTCGGACGCGGTGATGTAAGTTCTTGCCCCCTTGGTGAGCACCGCACTCCCCTCCGTGAGCTTTTTTTAGCGTGGCGTATGCCTCATCCTGGTCTAGGCAGCGTAGCAGCACTCCCTCATACGAGCACTTGTAAAGGGTGTCACTCTGTATTATAAATGAACCGGCGCGTCTCCTGACCTGAGTGCACATCTTGGGCTCTTTCGGTAAAAATCCATATTTCAAGTAGTCGACAAATGGTCTTCTCCAGTCGTTTTCTTTTGTAATTTCGGAGCAGCAGATGGGATTTGCGCTCGATTTATCACTTCGCGACAGGGTAGTTGGTAAGATCCTTCTTTCTTCGATTGTTAATTGAAGTGGGCTGCCTTCGGGATTAGCCAGAGCAGCGGCCAGGCTGGCCAACGCGTCGGCCTGTTTGTTATCTTGCCTTGGTATATGTGAAATGCTGCCATTGCGAAACTGATCGAACAACGATTGCGCTTGGTGGTAGAAGGGCGACAACTCGGGCTTGGAAACCTCATATTCCGTCGTTAGCTGTCTGATGACTAACCTGGAGTCACCGTAGATCTGTATTGCCTTGATACGCATCTCGAGGGCGAGCTGTAGCCCGATGATGAGGGCTTGGTATTCTGCTTCGTTGTTGGTACAGGTTGGCACGATCGTAAATGAATAGGGCAGCAGATCTCCCTGCGGGCTAATAAATATAACTCCTGCTCCTGCCCCTGTGGACCTAGAGGCTCCGTCGAAGTACATTTGCCAGAGTCGCTGTTCTTCAATCATCATGACCTGGTCGTCTGGGAGATCGCATTCCATTTCTTCATCGCTTGGAACGGGGTGCGCAGCGAGAAAATCTGCAATCACTTGCCCTTTAACGGCTCGTGCCGGGACGTAAGTGATGTCGAATTTCGAGAGGAGAAGGGCCCATTTTGCTAAGCGCCCGGACAGCATAGGCCGATTCATGAGAAATTTGATCGGGTCGGCCTTGGATATCAACGTTATTTGATGTGAGAGGCAGTAATGCCTAAGTTTTTTTACGGCGAAGATGAGGGCCAGACATATCTTCTCGATCGCTGAGTAGTTAAACTCGGCCCCTACTAACGTGCGACTTAAATAATACAGTGCGTTCTCCTTGCCTTCTTCGTTCTTCTGTGCCAGGAGCGCCCCTAGCGAGTTATCACCAACTGCAATGTACAGAATCAGCGGTTTGCCCTTGACTGGGGCGGCGAGGACTGGCGAATTCCCGAGCATTCCTTTTAATGAATCGAAAGCTTTCTAACAGGCGGCGTCCCATTCGAACTTGACATTTTTCTTGTTGAGTCGGGAGAACGGCTGACAACGACCAGCTAGGTTCGAAATGAATCTTCTCAGGTATGCTATGCGGCCCTGGAAGCTTTTCAGCTGCTTTAGGTTTTTTGGGGGCGGCATTTCTATGATGGCCTTAATTTTTACGAGATCGATTTCTATGCCCCTGTGTCTGACCACAAAACCCAAGAATTTGTCGGATGATACTCCGAACGCGCATTTTAACGGATTCATACGGAGACTCTTCTTACGCAACCGTTGGAACGCTTGCCTCAGGTGCTCCCTGTGCTGCTCATGGTCGGCCGACCTTACGACTAAATCATCTACATAGCATTCGACGTATTTATGCATCATATCCTGGAATATGACGTGCATTGCGCGCTGGTACGTTGCCCCTGCGTTCTTTAATCCGAAGGGCATTACGCGATAACAGTAGATGCGGAGAGTTGTGCGGAAAGCTGTGGCTTCTTCATCTTCTGGGGCCATACGAATTTGATTGTATGCCGAATACCTGTCCATGAAAGACATCACTGCATACCCCGTCGTGCTGTCAATCAACAGCTCAGGAATTGGGAGGGGGAAATCGTCTTTAGGGCAGGCTTCATTCAGGTTTTGAAAATCAACACATATTCGGATTTGTTCGCTCTTCTTCTTGACCGGCACGATGTTTGAGATCCACTGGGGGTACTTCACCTCTCGAACGAACCCGACTTGAATTAGTCTCTTGACTTCTTCCTCAATCTTTGGTATAATGTCCGGATGGAATCGTTGTTGCGGTTGTTTCACTGGTTTCTTTTCCTTTATGATACTTAGCTTGTGCATGGCGATTGTTGGGCTAAGCCCGGGCATTTCTGAATATGTCCAGGCAAAGATATCTTTATTCTCATTTAACAGCTGCAGGTATCTCTCTCTCTCACTTTTCGGGACGTTTCTGCTCAAGTATGTATTCCTGGGCTCTTCGGGGGTGCCCAGGTTTATCTCCTCGAGTTCGTCGATTGTCGGTTGTCCACCATCGGTTGTCCACCATCTTCTAGTTGCACGGGTGCGACACTTGGCTGGACTACATCGATAAGCTCCTGCGACTGGGTTTCTTCTGCCGGGCCGATGGTTACCATGTTTACACTTGGCCTAGCCCCTAGGCCCTCTCCATTTCGGTAGACTCGCTTATGTTCTTCAAATGGAGCTAGTAATCTCTTCTCTGTGTCTATGCTTTGGTCGGAGAATCCCATATTCTTCATGATCTTTCGGCTGGCTCTGCTATACCTCTTCTCTTCTATTGGTTGAGGCTGGGCGAGCCCCCTTCCCTCCCCTCTTTCTTCTAATGGTGCTGGCCAGCTTGGCCCTGAGTGAAACTTGATGTCTTTCTGGGTGACGTCTCTTGATGGCACGATGAATTGGCTCGGAGCTTTTGGAAATGGTTTGGTTCTTCCTATCTTGGGTACCGGTACGTTAAAGCTGGACTTGAGCACGCTCATGTCTTGGTCTGAGATCAGTTTTAACACAGACTTCCTTGGCTGACGCAGATGTTGCGGTATCACATAGAACTTCTTCGTAATTGGCTGAGAGTGACTTTCTAGCAGATGTCGGGATCTCCCCTGGGTAGCAGTTTGAGGCTCACTTCTCTGCACGAACTTCTCTATTCGAGTTTTTACCCCTTGCCCCTTCTTCGATACCTCGGTCCTTTCGCTAGTTTCACTGTCGTCGACCGAGTTGTAATACTTTGCATCGGCTAAAAATGACTCGGCCATTGTGTATGGTTTTGGGTCTGCCGCTACCCTGTGTTGGATTCCGTCTCTGCTATATTTAAAACACTGGTGATATGTCGAGGGGATTATGCGATTTTGATGGAGCCAAGGCCTTCCTAGAAGGAGGTTGTATGTTGTCACTGCATCGATTACCTCACATGTTACTTTCGCCGTTAGTCCTTCGATCTCTAACATTACTGTAACTGATCCGAGCGTATGCTGACTGTCTTGATTGAAACCTTGAATCATCATGAAACTCGGGTGTAACGCCGATTGCCTGTAACCTAGCCTCTGAAATGTTTTCAAGGGCATGATATTTACAGCCGACCCATCGTCCAGCATACATCTTTTGACCTTGGTATCCCTGATTATTCCTGTGAGCATTAACGGGTGATTGTGATCTATTGATTCTATCGTGCGGTCTTCTTCTGAGAAAGTGATGGTCGAAGGATAGTTAACGGGCATGACTTGTGACACCGGCATATACCCTTCCCAAAATTTATCTGAATTTTTCATTTCTTCTTCTATCTCTATTATCGTGACCTCCCTGACTTCATTGTCAAGCAAAGCGTTGATTAACATTTCCCTGTACACTTTTGAGAGGCGCAGAGCATCGTATATGCTCAGGCGGGCGGGAACCTTTTGTAGGTGCGAAACAATGTCGTATGCCACTGGTTTAGGGTTTGGCTGACTGGTCGTAGCCTCGACGACCTTTTCTTTTGACTTTTGCATGCGAGGTCTTTCCTGTGATCTGTCAGGGGTACCGTCTTCTGGCATTGGGTTGTCTGGTCTTGGGAGAGTACGGTCAAGCATTTGCTTTCCTGACCATAGGATAACTACGTCAACCTCCCTCTCCACTACTTGTGGGGTTTCTTCAGGTGATGCCTGTTCGGCGAATGACACCATTCCGCAGCGGGCCATGCTTATCATGAGTCGCTCCTGCCCCTGCGACCTCTTTCCTCTGCCTCTTCCTCTGTTCTTCTTTTGCTTCATGAGTCTTTGTCTGTTCTCAAGTCTTTTCTTGCTACTGATTGGAGTCCGTGGTTCTTTCGGTTTAGGAAACGAGGTTGATCGGCCGGTTTCGCCTTTTATCGGGACCGTTGAAATTGCCCCGACTGCCTCCTTCACTGTCTCAGGTACCTTCATACTGATGACCCCTTGATTGATCAATCGCTGTATTCTTCCCTTTAAGGAGAAGCAATCTTCTGTCTGATGGCTGATGCACCGGTGATATTTGCAGTATTTATGGTCGTTGGTTCGTCCGACCTCGTGCGGACGAATTGGCTCCGGTAGGCGTATCAAGCCCTCTTCAATTAATTGTTCCATGATCGGAACTAAATCGGCCATGTCGAATGTGTATGGGGCGTTCGCCTTCTCTCTTTCGGCTATAGATACATGTTTGGGTACATAGGGCTTTTTACCTTTATCTTGTATATCCGCCGCCTTCATCTCTGTCCCATGATTGGTAGCGAGACGCTTTCGGTCTTTCGGGTCCCTGCTTCTGTCGACCTGGTGAGTCTTCACCACTCTTCCTGTCTCTCTTTTCTGTCTCTCTGGCCTGAATCTTACTCAAGACGCTGCTTCCTCTACCAAGTGTGCTTTCGTTGCTAGTTCGCGAAAGGAGTTGAAGGTGTTGCCTAACAAGCCATATGAGATCATCGGGTCTAGGGCCCTTGGACACATCTTCATCTACTCGCCTTCGCTGGTTAATTCCCGACATTGAGCTGCTGTGGTTCCCCATCGGTCGATGAACTTCTCAACTGGCTCACCATTTCTCTGTCTGACCATTGCAAGATCCGCTAACGAGATCTCTCTCTCTGTTGCGAAGAATTTTGAGATGAACGCATCTTGCATCTGCTCCCATGTTCTCACAAAGCCGGCTGGTAGTGACATGTACCATTGGAAGGCTTTCCCTGTTAGGGTAGATCCAAATAGCCGCATGCAATACTGCGGGACTGCAGACCAGTTTCCCAATGTGCTCAAGAAGTGGGTGATGTGCTCTTCTGGCGACCCTCTGCTGTCGAACTTTCCGAAGTCCGGGCATCTAAAGTTGGCCGGAAATGGTACTTCCTCTACTTCTGGCGGGTATGGGACCCGATATTTGTAGCTTCCTTTCCTCTCCTTTTCCTTTTCCTGCTGCATCATATGGGCTATTGTTTGGGATAACTCTTCCCGTGATACGTGAGATGTGGAAAGTAGCGCGCGTCCTACTGGCATGACTCTGGGTTGGATGGGTGGCTCTGGATCAACCGGTCCTTCTGCCGCGCCTTGAGATTCCTCCGCCGACTGGCAGGTGGGCGGCACGGCACTTCTGGTGGCATTCTGCGCTATCAGAGTGGTCAAGGCCTCCTGGATAGCCTTCATTCGCTCATTTGTCTCGCGGTTAGCCTCCACCAACCTGTCGATCTGATCTTGTAATGGGGGTAAGTCTTCCGCCTCATACGGTTCTTCCTCTGCCTCCGCGGCCACTTGGACCATTACTACTTGCGCCAAGTGGATTTTTTGGATCGGTCCTTATCTTGGTACGAGGACCGTCGTGGGCTTGGGCTTTTCATTTACGAGCCCAGTGGTCCTTTGCGGGGTACGAGAGGTCTTGGGCAACGGCGGGAACTGCTCAACCGTCATTGCGGGCATTGCGGGCTCAGTTGGCGCAACCTTCCTACTGATAAGGGTCTTCTGCCCCTGCTTTGGCTACCACTGTTTTCGGATCTTGGGGAGAGGTTTTGTAATATCTGCCTCCCTGTATGTTGCTAAGATGGCAGCTTTCTTCTGTTCCTTCTTCTACCTTTGAGTCTCAATCATCTGCCACCCTGATTTTGGATTTACAGCTGTGGTGAAACGAGGGAAGCTGAAGCCTCCGGTGACAAGGAAGGTGCATGAGCTGGTCATCGGGCCTGCCATTTCTTTCGTCTGTCATGTTATCTTGCTAATTCTGTAGTGACAGAAGATCATTAGAACAGTTCATAAACGCGGCCGGGAACGTGAGTCCATCGATCGCAATACATAACTTATTATGAACAGGCAAGGAGAAGGCAAACATGAGTGTTTGTGGGAGTTTGTGGTTTCTAAAAGCCTTTGATTTACCGTCTACCGCCTTAAAGATGAAGGGAGGAACGTTCCCGTTGAGAGTCGCCAGTTTGGCGCCCAAGGGCGCCGAAACATTACGTCTCGCGATAGCTTTCCTGTATATACATTCATGTTTGCAAATGATTAATCTTAGAGTGTTTCTATACTCAGAGCTAACCAGAGATTCTAGGTTCGATCCTCCCCAGCAGAGTCGCCAGTTTGTTGGAACTAGAAAATGAACCGCGGGGAACATTTTCTGAAATGTGGTGTTTTTGTCGCTCTGGGTTATGAGTAATGGAAACATTCGCAGACAATCATACGCATTCACAAAAGTACACGAGAGAAGGGATATCGCAAGGCAAATTTTATTCCAGAGATTCTGAGATCTTATACATTCCAGGCCGTGGTCTGGCACAGGCCCTTAATTACATCGAATGATCGATGACCCTTGATTAGAAGGGAAAAGTCTAGTCAACAGGGACCATGGTCTTAGAGCTTGTGGTCGTAGAGGCCTTTATTTGTCTTGTTGAGTACTGAACCACCTTTGGATTAGTCAGATGTCTATGTCCCATATTTTGGTTGGAGACCCGGGCTGAGACTGTCAGGGTTTATTACCGAGATGGACGACTCTGGGCCCGCGCCTGTCAATGTAGGGATAGGTGACCTCGGGAAGTCCATTCTGCAGTTGTGTACCTGCGCAGCCCAACTGGCGGATACCATTTGGATGGGTAGGGCATCGACCATTGTGTCATGGCAGTTGAGAGTAATTGATTTATGGAGAATCGACTCTTTGGCATGGTTTATTGTGGCAACCATATCCCTTCTTATCTAGCTTTTGACACAAATCGGATCATGCCTATATTTGCATAGCTCTGGATGTTGGCGGCTCTTTTCCGGGAAGTCACTTCGCTCATCGCATCAAATTGGGTCAAGCCTCGAAGACGCTCGATTCTACTCATTAAGAGTTTTCAAAACATTCGTTCGACTGTTTCATTGCGTCCGGAATGCTCGAAATACCCAAGATAGGCTCAAGCGGACCTTGAAAATACTTAAAATTGAGCCCGGTGCACCTGCAAATATGTTCTGCAATTGGCTTATTTTTAGGGTGCGTGGGACTTGATTTACGGGTGCGTAGGGCTCCACGCATCTATCAATTTAATGTTGATTTCACCATGAATTTAAGGGCGCGTAAGACAATATACAGGATGCGTTGGCCCAGTTTTGCACAATTTTGATGCTTGCTGAATTTACGGTCGCGTGGGGGCGGACTGACGGGCGCGTGGGATACTTTCGGATGCGTGGGGGTCCTTTTACAGGTGCGTTGGATACTTTCGGATGCGTGGGGGTCCTTTTACAGGTGCGTTACCAAATACATGAGATTCAAACCTGTAGTGATGTATCTGTGATCGGAGAGGGGTTCCCGACGATCGGGAAAGGGTTCCGGCGAGGATTCCAATGAGGTTTTTTGGTTTTCGGCAGTGGTAGCTCTCTCTCTCTCTTTTCTCCTCATGTGTAATGAGTGGGATGATGGGGTATTTATAGGTTGGGTCGGCCAATGAGAGGCGGCCACGTGTCACGCATCTGTCAAAATGTCCCCAACGCACCTGTTTATTGATGTGCGAATGCCTGAAAACATACTGGATCTTTCGGGTGCGTGGGGCTTAATTGCCGGGTGCGTGGGACTCCACGCACCTGGAACCCTGATTTTTAACCACCCATGGATTGTAAGGGTGCGTTGACCATTTTTCAAGGTGCGTTGGGTACCCGCGGGCCTTCGTAAATGGCGGACCAACGTGCTGCTTTTAAGGTGCGTTGGGTGCGTAGGTGTCCGAATTTTCAGGGTGCGTGGACACGTAAATGTGGGCTTCACTGATTGGGTTTTGACTTTCGAAGGGTTTGTGGGGCCCATTTCGTCGCGCAATCACTGGCACTGTTCACCATAAGTAGTAATGAAGTTGTGGGTTCACTTCTGGGCAGTTCCGAACACGATGGTCTATGGGGCCCACTAAAAGAACTTGGCTAAGTCAAGAATTCCTACATATTCTCGTTCTGCGTGCACCGGAGGGCGTTTCCGCGTGATTTTTCAGAGGTATGAGGTTATTTTGTTCTTTTTAGAGGTCCTCACTATTTGGGACCCCAACAGAAAGATAAAACCTGATTCGAGCACTTGTGATCCTTACGTCCTCTTCATCTTCCTAGAAATCCCTAAAAAAGAAAAACAAATCAAAATAAACTAAGTTAGAACTATTTCTAAAAATCCTAAATAAATACTAATTTCAGAAATTTGTGAAAAACCGTCAAAGTCCCCGGCAACGGCGCCAAAAACTTGTTCGCTTCCCCAAGTGTAGGGTTGCGATGTAGTAATAATCTCGGTAAGACCAAGGTCGATCCACAGGGACTTATGTAGGATTTCACAAACACATCCAAAAGTGTCTATTGAAAGCTAATAACCAGATGTTGTATGAATTTGATTTGAGTAACAAAATTGAATTAAATTGAAGGTAAATAATTATAAAAAGGCACTAGGGGTTCAAGGATCCACTTGTAGTAATCCTTGATGTTCAATCCGCTGTGGTTTCTCACTTTCTCAACTAGAATCGATATTAAGATCTATCTAGTCAGATGATAGAGCTGTTAAACCAAACAATCTGTCATATGTAAGTTCCATGCACAGGATTCACTCAATGTAGGCTGAGCTGAGCATGCTCAATTGCATAGGTCAGTCCCCATTCCAACAGGTTCAATTCACAATCATAACCATCCTCAAGTCCTGTCACAAGACAAGGCTAGATTACAATCTGAACTTGATTCAAATAACATGCATAGTCCATACACATTACAGAAATTCAGAAAAGTAGAACTTTGGTGGGAAGTCCCCACATGAAGATCATAGTACTAGAGCGCACTCCAATTCCTCAAGATCATACAGGTCTAGACTAATGCAAACCAATTAAGAATTTAAGTAATTCTCCCAAACATCTATGAGTCATCATAAGACTAAGGAAAATAACTTGAAACTTGTATAAACTTCAAACCATAGTTCATAAACATGAATTCCAATTTAAAACCAACCAAGAACGAATTGAAACATCTTGGATTCATTACAAGCTTCACCTCTTAGCCTTAGCTAAGAGGTTTAGCTGCTCATGATCCAAGGAAACATGAAACAACTTAAAAAAAACATAAAACAGTAAAACAAACTAGAAGGAGTTGTGGAACTCCGAAATCCACTTTTCGCCGCCTCCAAGCTTGCTTAAACCCTCCTAAGATACCCTAGGAACGATCCCTAGGTGTCCTTTTATAGTAGGGAGGCTCCGCAACTTTAAAAGAATCGAGAATCTGCGTAAGAGTTACGCAGTACGCAGAGAAAATCGGACCGAAATTAGAAATTTCCGCTTTAATTCACATGGCCGACCGGTCTGGACCGGTCGGACTGGGCTGGCCGACCGGTCACGACCGGTCGTGCCTCGATGGGAAAACAGTCCAGCAACCTCTAGAGGAAGAAAATCTCTCTGGCCGACCGGTCTTGACCGGTCGGACTGGCTTGGCCAGCCGGTCACGACCGGTCGGGCTGTGTTTTGTTTGGGTCCAGCGAGTGCACAAGGTTGGCCGACCTGTCCTGACCTGTCTGGCTTCCTTGGCCGGCCGGTCAGACGACCGGTCGTGGCCATTGGTCTTCATGTTCTTCTTCTTTTCTTCTCTCTTTGCTTCCTTCTTTCTTTGGTCCTTGATCTTCATTCAAATGGTTCTAAATGAGCCTTTTCACCTTCAATTAAGCAGAGTTCACTCTCAATCCTGCAATCACCAATGATGCATTCAATGAGTCTTTCAATCATGAAAGTTTGCACAATGAGTGATGAATTGGGGTTAGAATATGCACAATTAAAAGCTCAACAATACTCATCACATACACCTTGAGGAGAATGAGAAAACATCTAGGCAACCACAAAGACGCCTCAATCGAAACATGAAGGAGGTGGTTAAGGCCGAGGTGTTGAAACTATCGGATGTAGCTATCATTTACCCAATATCCGATAGTCAATGGGTGAGTCCAACTCAAGTGGTGCCTAAGAAATCCGGAATAACCATTGTAGCCAATGCCAACAATGAACTTGTGCCAACCAGAGTCACTACCGGTTGGAGAATGTGCATTGACTACAGGAAGCTAAACACAGTTACAAGGAAAGACCACTTCCCCTTACCATTTGTTGATCAAATTTTAGAAAGGTTGGCGGGTCATTCCCACTTTTGCTTCCTTGATGGGTATTCAGGGTATAACCAAATAGAGATCGCCCTAGAGGACCAAGAGAAGACAACATTCACATGTCCATTTGGCACTTTTGCCTATCGAAGGATGTCGTTTGGACTATGCAATGCCCCTGCCACCTTTCAGCGTTGTATGTTAAGTATTTTTTCTGATATACTGGGGACGATTCTTGAAGTCTTCATAGACGATTTCTCTGTATTTGGTTGTAACTTTGATAAGTGCCTTATGCACTTAAAAACTGTTTTAAAAAGATGTGAAGAAAAGAACCTCGTGTTGAATTAGGAGAAATGTCATTTCATGGTTCAAAAGGAATTGTTCTTAGTCACATCATCTCACAAAATGGAATTGAAGTAGACAAGGCTAAAATCGATCTTATCTCTAACCTTCCACCCCCAAAAGCGTACGAGATGTGCGATCCTTTTTAGGACACGCCGGATTTTATAGATGGTTCATAAAGGATTTTAGTTCACTCTCTCGTCCTTTATGTAACCTCCTTCAAAAGGAAAACTCATTCGAGTGGAATAAGGATTGTCAAAATGCCTTTGACAAACTTAAAGGTATATTGACATGTGCTCCCATAATGCAACTACATGATTAGAGCCTTCCTTTTGAAATCATGTGTGATGTGAGTGACTACGCTATTGGGGCTGTGTTAGGCCAAAGAAAAGAGAAGAAGCCATGCGTCATCTACTATGCAAGTAGAACCTTAAACTCGACTCAAGCAAACTACACTACTACAGAAAAAAAACTTTTTCAGTAGCTTTTGCTTTAGACAAGTTTAAGTCCTACTTGATCGAATCCAAGATTATCATATTCACCGACCATGCCGCGCTTAAGTACCTTCTCTCTAGGAAGGATGCTAAGCCCAACTTGTTAAGATGGATCCTCCTACTCCAGGAATTTGACATAGAAATACGTGATAAGAAAGGAGTAGAAAACGTAGTGGCTGACCATCTCTCTAGACTTGTTCTCACCGATTCCCCCTTGTTAAAACGAGAAAAATCGTGCTCGTCAACAGTTTTTCCTGTGTTTCATAATTCTGGGGGAATTCTGAGTATAGAGACATTCGTAGACAATCATAAGCAATCACAAAGTGTACATAAGAGAGGTATCATAAGGAGAAATTTATTCCAGAGATTCTGAGATCTTTTACATTCCAGGTTGTGATACTGGTCACGAGCCTTTAATTACATCAATGGTTGATCACCCTTGATTAGAAGGCAAAAGACTAATCCGCCGGGGATTATGGTCTTAAGTTCATGGTCGTATAGACCTGTTTGTTTTCTTGTTATGGACTGAGCTACATTTCTTATACAAGTCGGATGTCTATGTCCCATTTTCTTTCGGATTATCCAGGTTGAAGGACTGTCAGGATTCAAATGGTGCAACTCTGGGCCCGCACCTGTTACTGTGAACAGGTGACCGTTGGAATACACGAGCATTGAACATTGGTCAGCATAACCTAAGGCTCGCGCCCGTATTTTTATGACGGGTGACCTTAGGAGCGCACTCCACAACTTCCTGACGAGGATTTTAATCGAGTGGTGTAACTCTGGGCCATTGGCCTCTCGAATACACGAACATCAAAATGTTGGTCGGCATAACCCAAGGCCCGCGCCCGTATTTTTATGACGGGTGACCTTAGGAACGCACTCCGCAACTGCCTCATCAGCTCAACCGACGGACCCGTTATCGATGGGTAGGGCACTTGACTGTCTTTTTCATAATGGCAATCCATAGCAGGATGTTTCAAGCTTAGTTAGAACTCTTTTGTTTGTGGTTTCTCATGGTGACCATAATCCTTTAGGTTTAGCCTCAGACCTTTATCCGGGATGAATGGAGCTTTGTACAGTAAAGTAAATACATTTCTTCTGGAGTCGGGTGACTCGTCTTCGAGAACCCTCTTTCTTTTAAGTATTTTCAATGATCTATTTGAGATCGAATAGGCTATATAAATTTGAGATCCTTTGAGGATTCAAATTCAATAGGTTGGGTCGGTTGTTTTCGATGCCTGCAAATGACTAAGTATCGGGTCCGATGGATAGCCGCATATGCCAATTTCTGATGAAATAATGGGGATCGGTGCCCCGTAAATGTTTGAATCGGCTGTTTGATAGCCTGATCACTTTAGCTTTGCCTCAGCGCCTTTGAGATAGCGATTGATTTCATTTGGCATTAGTCGATTTTCGAGCCAACAGGGCACTTCCCAAGGCTGAAAATGACTGAGTAGTGGGCCTGTTTTCGGTCTAATCAGGTCATTCGGTGCATATCATTGATAACCATCTTTGAACAGGGGTGGATTATGTCCATGTGGGTCACAGTGCGATCGCATTTCCGTTCGCTTAGCATAAGTCGATTTTGAGCAGACAGGGCACTTCCCAAGGCTGAAAATGAGTAAGTAGTGGACCTGTTTACGGTCTGATCAGGGCGTTCGGTGAATATCAGTGATGACCGTCTTTGAACAGGGTGGATCATGTCCATGAGGGTCGTAGTGCTATCGTATTTCGATCCGCTTAGTGTAGGTCGATTTCCGAGCCGACAAGGCACTTCCCAGGGTTGAAAATGACTAAGTAACGGGCCTGTTGACTGCTTGATTAGGATATTTGAGGGTCCTGAGATTGGATAACCTCGTCGTGATGGATGATTATGGTGTATCATGTCATGATGAACAAAAGTTTCCTTCTCGGGCTCGGTCCAATTTCGCCTGATTCTCCTCTGTTTCGGCCATTTTTGGCTCTTTCGGGAGGATTTTTGGAGTTGCCAAATTGGCTAAGTTTGGTCATTTTGTATCAAAACATTGATTTGGACCATTTATCATTGACCGTTGGAGAATCTGATCCGGGGGATGGAAAGATCTCGTGGTGTGCATCTAGGAGAGGCGATTTGATTGAAAACCGAGTTTTGACGAAGGCGGGCCACACAACGGAAGGTCCACCCCTCCAACCAGCGTCCAGGCGCATGGAAGGGGGTGTGTGGGAGCCTGTGGCTCTTGATAGGACTGTGGGCACATGTGTGCAGGAGGTGGGCGCATGTGTGCAGGAGGTGGGGCGCATGTGTCCACCTCTCGGGCGCATGTGTGCTATGCACTTAAAGAGAGAGGGATCTTCGAAGTTCTGGGCGCATGTGGTATTGCACATGTGCCCAGCTCCACTTAGTGAGCGCATGTCCCTTTGGGACTTAGTGGATTTTCAATTTTTCCGGCCTTAGAAAGGGTGGGCGCATGTAATCCAGCACTTAGTGCATTTTCACATTTCCCGGCGAGAGAAAGCCGGCGCATGTGCCTCTGCGAAGTGGGAAAGTCCCGGCACTTAGAGAATTTTCAGAATTTCTCCCTTGCACTCATTTCCGTCGGGGGATATCCCTTTTCGGCGAGGGAACTATCCGACTTGTAGTGCATTTTTGGGGTTCTGGCGGGGAAATCCCAATCCGGCGAGGGGAACTATCCGACGGTAGTGCATTTTTGGGGTTCTGGCGGGGAAATCCCAATCCGGCGAGGGAACTATCCGACGCTAGTGAATTTTTGGGGTTCTGGCAGGGAAATCCCAATTCGGCGAGGGAACTATCCGACGGTAGTGGCATTTTTGGAGTTCTGGCCGGGAAATCCCAATCCGGCGAGGGATTCCGGCGAAGGAAACCAATCCGACGAGGGCATCCGGCGAGGGATTACAGAGCGGGCGCATGTACCCTCTTGCGTCGCTCTGAGGTTAAAAGGGATGATGTTGCTTAATGTCATCAGGTGGCTCTGCTATTTATAGCAGTGCAATCGGGTTCGGGTCTGACCCGACGGGTAATTCCCAGCACATGCGTTTCTGGAGTGTTTCCCGGCACATGTACTGGGCGGAAGTGTTGAGTGTAAGGGTCGGGCGCATGTCGTTTCAGGCCAAGTGCATGTCATTTTCGGTCGAGCGCATGTCTTTTTCAGTGAATTTTCCAGGCGGTTTCCGAGAAAGTGTTCAGTTGAACCTCCAATTTATACATTTGCCAAACCATTACATCACATTATGCATGGTTTTTCATGTTTAAAAGGCCCATCTAATGCATGTTTTGTGATTGTAGGAATAAGAGTGAACTTCACCCAATTGGAGACCAAAAGACCATGTTTAGGAGCCTTGGATGAAGACCCAAGGTGGGCCAAAGAAAGAAGAAAGCAAAGAGAGAGGAAGGAGAGAAGAAAGAAAGAAGAAAAAATGCAGAAACTAGGTCCGACCGTTCAAGACCGGCGGCCAAGAAGGCCCGACCGGTCGGCTGCACTCCCTGGACACCTGCAAGACAGGCTAGAACGGTCAAGAACGGTCGGCCAGCCTGTCCGACTGGTCTTGACCGGTCGGCCATGCAATTTCAGGTTTGCAGATTTCAAACAGCAGGCTAATCCCTTTTCTAGTTTTTCAGACCAGTTTTTTTGGCCCATCTTGATGATGTTTAGAAATCCAAACACATCCATGTCGAAGAAGATTTCGACGCTGAAATAACCCAAGTGGTTTCGTGTCGATCGGAGCTACGGATTGACCGTGGTGGCCAAAACAATACAAACTGTCCAGAAAGTTCTAGATTCCGCCTACTCCACTCTGGAACGGTCCAGGTGAGCCATCATTGATGATATGAAGAATCTAATTTGACCAACTTTTAGACCACATCCATATATGAATAAGCAAAAGTTTCAGATCAAAAGGATGTGTGGTTTGATCGTACCGGTTGAGAAAGATGGACCATCCAGAAAGATCCAACTGCGCAGACTTTATCAAAGGCCTGAGTGTTCTAATTTTCACACCTAATTCTGGAATTTTTTTAGACAATCTAATCCATCTATCATGTAGAGGAGGAAGTTTCTACCAATGTTCAAAATTTGAGATCAATTCCGACCTCTGTAAACTATCCGGGGCGTTGAAAGTAAGATGACTGGTTCTGAAGGTACCCGAATTACGTGATTTTGAGAGGCGGTCGCTGATCTCTTGGTGGGCCCATTCAGAAGATAATCTTGAAAATCTAAATCATCTATGAGGAAGATCACATTACAAGGAAGCTACAAATCAAATTTGAAGGCAATCCGACCATTGGTTAAGCTGTACGTACGAAGCGAAACAAAATCTATTGTGTTGCGGTACTCTTGCTGTATTATAAAAGGATGTGCTCTCTTCTATTCCAAATCAAGTAAGGACGTGGGAAGTAAGGAGTTCAAGTCCTAGGAGGCTACCTAGCCTCCTACAACTAGTTTTTCTTCCTTTTCTTAGTTCTAGTTCTAGTTTTAATATGCTTTTCCTTAGCTAACCTCTTAGCTAGAGCTAGAGGTGAATTGTAATTGGTTTCAATGCTTTAATTCTTTATTTCAAGTGCCATTTTCTTAATTTGGATTTTGAACTTCTAGTTTGAATAAAAGTGGATTTTTAGATGATTGTGAGAGTTTGTGTACTCCGGACATGAGTTCCTTGCAATCCTCTGAGATTACCATGATTTGGTTGTTTGAATTCGAATTGTAGAACCCTTGAGCATGCCATAGTCCATAGGCATGGCTGTTACTCCGAAGGCTACAAGTTCAAGTTCTATGTGCTTCTTTAGAACTAGAAATCTGATTTCCAGATTTAAGTGGGACTGTTTGTGCTGAATGTTATATCTTTCAATTAGATGAGAGATAGGACTTTGATTCTAATTGTGTTGTACTTGGATGAATGGATTGGCATTGGACTACTACAAGTAGATCCTTTATGCTCTAGTTCTTCTTAATTTCAGATGTTTTCTATTTGATGTGAAAAACCATTTTCCTAAACTTCTTAGATTCTAGTTATTAGAGTAGTTGGAATTGTTTACTTTTTCCCTGTGGATCGACCTCGGTCTTACGAGAATTATTACTACATCACAGCCTTACACTTGAGGCGAGCGAATAAGTTTGGCGCCGTTGCCGGGGAAAAGGTTAAACGGTTCTAATTGTTCTAATAGCTATAGAGTAGTTTTAGTTAGG
>PVNU02001372.1:0-18891 GCA_003013855.2 Liriodendron chinense | reverse complement strand
GAATATTCGAGAATTTGCGTAAAACTTACGCAGTGCGCAGAGAAAATCGGCGCCAGAAATAGAAAGTTCAAATCTTACACATGGCCGACCGGTCGCACGACCGGTCGCAATGGCTGGATGACCGATCATGGATGCTGGACGACCGGTCTCAAAACGGCATAAAAGTGTCTAGTGAGTTTCGGAAATTTTCAACCCGGAAGAATAATTTAAGGACCGGTCGCACGCCGGTCGCAGAAGTGGACGACAGGTCGCACGACCGTCGTGAACAGTCCAGAGAGTTGTGGCCTCTGGGTCTCCTCTGTGCATGTGCGGAACGGTCGGACGACCGGTCGTGGGTACCTTCTTCTGCTTTCTTTCTTCTTTTCTCTGACTTCTTTCTTTCACTCTTTGACGCTTATCCCCTTTGATCTTCTTTGCTTCTAACTAGCATCTTTAAGTCTTCAATTGATGCTTCCTCTCTCTCATCCCTACAATCACAAATCCATGCATTAGTTTAGTCTATAAACCATAACAACAAGCATAATGAGTGATGAATTGGGGTTAGAATATGCACAATTAAGAGCTCAACAAGTGGTTACCCACCCATTAAAACCTTTAGTCCACTGATATGTGGTCTAGAAATCCAGCCCATATATATATATATCCCATTTGGGTAAGGGGGCACACCAAATTTAAGTCGTATCCAAAACTCAGGTGGGCCCCCACCAAGTGCTTTTATATGTTTTAGCATATTTTCAAACAATTTTAGAGGTGTGACCCTCACAAGTTTCGTATACGGCTGATTTTTGGGATGTCCCATAACCCGAAGGGGACCCACTAAATGGATGGTGTGGATGTCCAACACACATCATGGTGGGGCCCACACAACTTGACCTCATGGGAAGCTCCCATGAGGTCGACCTCATAGTACCATTTCCACACACATACACACACACACACACAGATATATATATATATATATATATATATATATATATATATATATATAGAGAGAGAGAGAGAGAGAGAGAGAGAGAGAGAGAGAGAGAGAGATGCTCACCCCCCAAGGCCCAAGTTTTACTTTATCCAAAAATTTGGTGGGCTGTGGCGAAATTAAGGAAATAATTTCCTCCCTTGATTTGCCTCTCTTTACGGAGACGAGCTACCAAATTTCTGAATTAGGGTAAAAGTTGGGCCTTGAGTAGGGTGCTACATCATGTAGACGGTTCAAATTTTGGCTCATATCACGTGAGATGAGTTTTTAAAAAGTGCTCATGAGTTTTCCTGAGATGGTGCACAAGTGAGCATTCCTCTCTCTATCTCTCTCTCTCTACACACACACACACACACACACACGGGTGGGGTGGGTGCCAAAGCCACAAAAAAGAACTGCTACCACACCCAACGTATCCTCTATAGAAGGAGCTCTCCAACTAATCATATCCCTAAATTGCCAACCCTCGCATTGTCTAGGGTAATCAAGTGGCTGCTAAAGTGATGGGGTTTTCCTCCTCAAGAGTTCAGGAGAGATAGTGCAGCCTGGGGCTCATCGGGCACTCGACTAGTCAGGGTTGGGTGACCAAAATTCACCCGGAAGGAACTGTTTGTCTCTAGACAGATTCAGAGATCAGTGAGCAACCGACGTGAGGTCGTCGCGAACCCGGTGCCCAGATCAAGTGCCCGACCATGCTGGATTGGGCGACCAAAATTATGCAAATTTTCTCTAAAACTCTCTTGACAGATTTTTGATCTGTCAAGCGCCCGATGGTGCGCGGACTGCGAATCCACAATTTTCTAATTTGGGTCTAACTCTTACATGTGGCTATGTATTGGCTTCTAATTCAAGACCTAAGCATCTTAATAGAAGGTTTACTATTTGCTCGCCTTAAGTGCAAGGCTGCGATGTCGTAATAAATCTCGGTAAGATTGAGGTCGATCCACAGGGAATAAGGTAAACCAATTCAAGTTGTTCCAGAAACTTCAAATTCAATGAATTAAGGATTTCAAGTTTATAAACTAACTTAAAACAGTAATTGTAAAAATCTGTAATTAATGGGAACTAAGGCTTTCGAGGATCCACTTGCGATAGCCCTCATGTGAATTCATTCATCCAAGCATAACACAACTAGAATTGAAGTTCTATCTCTCTTCTAGTTAGAAGATATGTCATTCAAACACAAACAATCCCTACTCAAGTTGAAGAATAAGGTTCTAGTTCTAATGAAGCACGTAGAAGTCGAATGTGTAGCCTTCGAAGTAACGACCACGCTAATGGACTATGGTACGCTCTAGGGTCAGTACAATTCGAATATCATCAATCCAACATGATAATCTCAGAGAATTGCAAGGAACTCATATCCTAAGCACATGAACTCTCATAAAACATCCAAAAATATTGACTTTATTCAAACTAGAACTTAAAAATCCAACTTTAAAGCAAAGTACTTGAATTAGAACAAATCCAATATGATAACTACTCACATGCTTCACCTCTTAGCCTTAGCTAAGAGGTTCTAGCCGAGCATTATCATGCTTCAACTAGAATTTAAAGACAAACTAAGCAAAAACATAAAAAAAACTAGAAAAAACCCTAGTTGGAGGAGTTGCGATCGCTCCACGATGATCTTCCTTGCTCCCCACGAACTTAGAACTCTTCTAGGATACCTTATCAAGGATGCCAAGGTGTCCTTTTATAGCAAAAATCACGAACTGCCTCGGATTGCGTAAAAACTTACGCACTTAGTCGGTCATCGGACCCTGGGCGAGCGCCTGGTCGTGTTTTGGTCGGGCGCCCGACCGTGTTTGAATTCGGTCAGCAGCTTTTGATATAAAATCCACTTGAATATCGGGTGCCTGGTCAGGTTTCGGTCGGACGGCCGGTCAGGTTCAGAAGTTGCCAGCGGTTTTCAGCAGAAGTCCTCCCTATTTCGGGCGCCCGACCAAAACATGGCCGGGCGCCCGGTGGCCTTCTGATATGCATGTTGAAATATCTTTTCTTCTGGCCGATCCAGATCTTTCTGATATAATTCTTCAGGGCTTCTTTTCAATGTCTTCAATGTGGTTCCAAAGGACCCTTTTAATAACAAATTCATGACTTCTCTCTTTCATTCCTACATACACAAAACAAGCGTTAGATGGGTCTTTAAAGCACATAAACCATGCATGTAATGTGATGTAATGGGCTATAAAATGTATAAAATGGAAGCTCAACACACCCCCAACCAGCTTTTTGCTAGTCCCGAACAAAACATGAGTGAAACAAGTTCAATCTTCCAAAATCCAACTCTCCTTCAGAAACAATGCTTCTATACATTCCAAGACATACAAGTGCAAAAATTAGAGAGAGTGGGTAATAGAGGTTGCAACCTTAAACTCTCAAAACATAAAAAGTGTTCATATAGAATTCCTGCTGATTGATTGATAAATAGAAGAACTTAGAACAAAATTCAACCTAATGTGCATAGTGATGGCTCATCTCATGAGTTTACAGGATCATCTTCTTCATGGATCAACTAAACTCAAGGTGTACATATCAAGAACAAGCCCATGACATGAATTTTCCTTACCGTCGTTCCGACCACTTTCATACTACGTTCCATTTTCAACTTTGGTTACGGATAGACCATCCCCCAGTTGGTAATAGGTAGCCCTTTTGTGGAATTTTTCCACCATATTCTCCATCATTCCCATGTTTTCATCCTTCCTTTTCCTTTTTCTTTTATATTAGATAGGATTTTTAGAAATCCATATCTTTCATTATTTTCCCATGGACAAGGATGGACAAAGTACCCCGGCTTAGTTCCTCAACACCTCAATTCTAAGTCTAGCCAATCCACAAATCACATAATTCTTTCAACCCATGAAAATCGTGTAATGTGAACTAGGTGTAAAAGTGTTCAAATTTTCTATTAATCACATAAATAGGGGAATTCACATATAAAACCATTATATTAGAAGTAGTTCAAGACTTGCAATATTCATCACTTCATATCTCCTTTTCTTATACTCATATCATCCCGAATGCATAGAAAAAAGGTTTTCCAAACGAGTTTTGAATTTTCAGAAAATTCAATTTTTTTTTGCACATATGATGCTCGAAATGTTACAAACTGCTAGATGATGAATCTCATCTCACCTCCAAACCAAATCTTGCATTGTCCTCAATGTAAAAAGATATGCAATGAGCATGAACATGAGAGCAATGGTAAAATACAAGAGAGTGAGAACAATAGTACCTGAGAGAGTCGATCATGGAAGTCTACAACTCTGACAACTAAATCCACTAAAGCAAGCAAAACTAAAACAGAAAAACAACTAAACCTACCTACGTTATATGATGCAGGACAACCCTAAATATGATGCATGCTCTTGAACACAATTATTCAATGGAAATAAAAGCAATAATAATAATAAAATCTAGCATTAATCATCATAAACTAAGAAAATCATAAAGGAAACATGCAATGGAACGGGCCATCATCACAACCATGGAGTATGAAATTCAATTAATGCATAGGTTGGATACGACGAGGGATGGGACCTCCCGATTTTGCATGGCTATAACCCAATCAATTATGAGGAATCTCTAATCCAGGAAATCAGGAGATTTTGGATTAGGTATTTGAAATTCTGAAAACTTAGGGTTTTAGGATCAAAATCAGAATTTGGGGATTGAGGTTATCGAAACAAATAAATTAGAAATGATAGATTTACCTGGAAGAAGGGATAGAGGGGCACAAGAAGCAAACAAAAGAAAGAGGGATCAAGGAAGAAGATGAATCATCACCATGAGAGAGGGAAAGAGGAAGGAGGCAATCAACGATTTAATTCGAGTTTAGGGCTTAGCCCTCTTAAATAAACACTAAAAATAAGTAAAAAGACTAAACTACCCTCAAATATTAAGTAAAAACATGCAAATAACATAAGTGCGGGAAAGTTCGGGCGCTAGGTCAGGCGCCCAAGGTCCTGCCCGAAGTCGTCCGAAAACCTCCAAAGAGGGCGCCCGAAGGCAGTGGTCGGGCGCCCGAATTCTTCAGTTCGTTCGGCCTTTTCTCCTTTCATCCTTCACACGTGTCTTCCCTAAGTGGGGTCTTCTACGTGTTCAATCACATGTGAAGGGTCTTCAGCGGGTCTTTAGTTCCTTAATAGGCACCTATCCACAAGGAAGATGCTTGTGGTGGGTGCTTTCTTCGCCGATAGACTTTAAAGGTTAGATGTCCGCATCATACTCCTCGTCTGAGAAGAACTCGACTCCGGCAAGTTAAAACTCTTGTAGCGCTCTAGTAAATCTGGGTTAACACTCTGTAACTCCACTTCTATCAACCATGTAGATTCTAACGGTGGCTTGTTCTTCCATTTGACAAGGTATCTTTGGAAGCCTCTGCCTCTCATAAAAATGATCTCTTCACCCAAGATCTCCTCAATTTCTTCTTTATGGGTAATGGGTGGAGGAAGGGGTTGCGTAGCAAAATCAGAACAAGGCCATGAAAGGGATGATGGATCAACGATGGGATGGTGGGAATGGACTAGATCTTCCACATTAAAAGTTGGGTTAATGCCCATTTCAGATGGAAGGTCGATCCGATACACGCCAGACCCAATTTCCTGCAATATTTTGAATGGTCCAGCACTACGCGTTTGTAATTTCTTAGCGGAACCCTGTGAGAACCGCTCTGGCCTTATCCTCACCATTACATAGTCTCCTTTTTGAAATTCTTGCAATTTACGATGAGAATCAGCTAAGATTTTAGAATCATCATTGCTCTTATTTATCCGCTGTCTAATATGTGTATGC
The DNA here is from genome assembly GCA_003013855.2 of Liriodendron chinense. Taxonomy (NCBI): domain Eukaryota; kingdom Viridiplantae; phylum Streptophyta; class Magnoliopsida; order Magnoliales; family Magnoliaceae; genus Liriodendron; species Liriodendron chinense. The sequence goes on along the minus strand of PVNU02001372.1, from coordinate 13,118 downwards.
AAATCATGAATATGGCGTGCGAATGCATTGGCTGAATCTGAAGACCTTTGGATGACAGGCATGGGTGACACTACAGGTCACTCTGAAAAATCCACGAACTTGGAATAAACAATCCTATGGAAATAAACAATCCTATGACCTAGAACTTGGAAAATTGAAACAAAAAGACACTTCTCATGGGTGACACATAATTTCTCATTATAAGTATTATAAACAATGATGATTTTCAAGTATCCCAACACTTGAGAACACACACTATAAATACCAAGTCTTGAGTAGATCTTGGCATCAGCCATTATGTCCAAAATGTCATCAAGAAGCGGGATAGGGACTCTGGCCATCATATCCACCATGAAGTGAATACGTCGCAAGGTGGCATGACACTTGACTAAAGTTTTGTGGACGGCCAGGATATGCCCACATGTGCGCCATATGCCATCATTTTTTAAAGTGAAAAGGGCAGGCTTGGCACACAAAATAAAACTCCAACTTAAACTTTTCTTATTGAATTCTTCCCCGAGAAGTTTATCAAATTGACGCTGCATTTCTGTATTTTCTACGGGGTTTACCTGGTATGGAGGAAAGCTTGATAAGACCAACCTAGGGACAAGATCGATTGTGTGTTGAATGTCCCATATGGGTGAAAATTTATCCCATAAATCATCTGGTGGGATATCACAAGTCATGTGGACATCTATCATCATATCCTCACTAGTCTCTTCTTCAATTTCATTTGTGTTCACCATGGTAAGAGACATAGATTGGGAGACTGCATCAATTAAATCACACATGACATATGGAAGTGGTGCGGTCTCAAACTCTTCGACCTTTTCATCACTAGCACACACTTCGTCATCCTCAACGATGATGAGCGATGCCTTAATTTCTTCCATTTCATCACTAGTGACGTTAGGCACGTACTCTCACTACAAGAAAACGGATTTTTATCGACGAAAGTATTACCGACGAAATAATTTTCGTTGGAAAAAACCATTTTTCCCAACGAAATGAAAAAATCGTCGGTAAAAATCTCTCGCCACCACCAAATTCATTCCCACCATACACTTTTATTTCGTCGGTAAAAAGATTATTGCCGACGAAGTAACCCGTCGCTAAAAAAAAAAAACTGAAAACTTCACTTTTACCGACGAAATATGTCGTCGGTAAAAGTCTCACTTTTACCGACGAAGAATTTCGTTGGTAAAAGTGTTATTTTCCTGATTCCCGCTAAGAAGTGAGAAGGGCTTTTACTGACGAAACTTGTTACTTTTACCGACGAAATTTTTCGTCGGTAAAAGTCTTTTAACTTAATGTCCAGCGCGCGACCCCTCATTTCTTCCTCTCTCTCTCTCTCTCTCTCTCACTCTCTCTCTTTGGAACGAACCCCACCCCACCGTCCGCGGCCGTCTCTCTCATCGCCGACCACCAGTGTCCGGCGTTCGGTCACCGGCGTCGCACCATCTCTGCCGACCACCCATCTCAGCCGACCATCTGTTACCGGCGTCCCACCGCCGCTTGCCAAGAACCTCCGCCGGCCTCCGTACGCCGCCGCCACCTCCGGTAACCCTCTCCCCCTTCCTTCTTCCTCCATTTCCCCTCTCTCCCTCTCTCCTCGTTGTTCATTGTGGGGCCCACTTCCAAAATCCAATGCATGTGGGTCCCACCGTCGCTGTCCAATGCATGTGGCCGGGTGGGTCCCACCGTCGCTTTCCATCGTCCATTGCATGTGGGTCCCACCGTCGATTTCCATCGTCCATTGCATGTGGGGTCCGCCTTAGCTGTCCATTATTTGGTAGGGCCCACCGATTTAGAGATTTCGAAATTAAAATCCCTAATTAGGGATTTTAAATTTTAAAATCTAAATTGTGATTTAGAAATTAAAGAAAAAATGAAATTGTGGGGCCCACCGTCGCTGTCCACTGGCTGTGGGGCCCACCGTCGCTGTCCACTGGCTGTGGGGCGCACCGTCTCTGTCCATTGCCTATGGGGCCCACGTCGCTGTCCACTGGCTGTGGGGCCCACGTCGCTGTCCAACGTCTACTACCGGTTGCGATTCGTGGATTCCTTAACAAGGATGTCAGTGCTACGCTGATTGAGTTGGGGATATTCTTTAAGGATTTGTGTTCGAAATCTTTGAATGTAGAGGTTATTAAACGACTGGAGAAGGATATTGTAGTAATCCTTTGCAAACTTGAAAGAATTTTTCCACCTGCGAATGTCATGGTACACCTAGCGATTCACTTACCGCACGAAGCGAAGCTTGCAGGCCCAGTACAATATCGTTGGATGTATCCGATCGAAAGGTGATAGAACAATGATCATAAATTTTTATTCATTCCATAAACTACGTATATCCATGTTTTCATGTCCTAAACATATTGATTTTGTGTACAGATACCTTCACACATTAAAACAATATGTGAGGAATAAGGCACGTCCAGAGGGATCCATTGCTGAGGCGTACATTGATAATGAGTGCCTGACATTTTGCTCCATGTGTCTTCGTGGCATAGAGACTAGATTCAACCGAGAAGATCGTAATGCCGATGCAGGGCGGGAGCATGAACAAGGACTCATATCTGTATTCGCACATAACGTCCGTCTTTTAGGATCGCCGACGTTTCAGGATATGGACCCTCGGGATCAAGCGAAGGCGCGGTGGTATGTGTTACATAACTGTGAAGAAATAGAGTCGTACTTGGAGTAAGTCTTCGTACATAATTATTGTATATCTACAGACAGTTTTAATCTCAAAATTTCTTGCTTACAACGTACCAATTGTGTATAGCGAACACATCGAGGAGATGAAGTCACAATACCCTACAAATTATGATCGAATGCATCAGGATTTATTTCCAGAATGGTTTGCAAAACGTGTAAGATTAATTTACCTTCTATCTCACCACACTTACAATATTGTTGTATTGCACAATATTTACACGTAATTTTAAATGCCTAAATGTACATTTATATTCTGTACGTGATGATAGATGAAGATGTTGCGCGCTAGCAACTCTGCGGATGCGTCTGATGCGCTCTACTCACTGGCGTGTGGCCCTGATAGACGTGTATCTAGATATACAGGTTGTATTGTAAACGGGATTCGGTTCCACACTAAGGAGCGTGAGAAATATAGGACTACACAAAATAGTGGTGTAGTTGTGAAGGGAACACATGAGGAGGTCGAAATTGATTTTTATGGCGTTTTGACGGATATTATTGAGCTGAGTTATTGTATGAGAAAGCGGGTGTACTTATTTAAATGCGATTGGTGGGACATTGGAAATAAAAAGTTGGGAATACAGACTGATAATTACTTTACGAGCGTAAATTTATCTCAGAAGTGGTTTAAAGATGACCCATTTATCATAGCTGGCCAAGCCGAACAAGTATTCTACCTCGCTGACACCAAGTTAGGCGGCTCTTAGCACGTGGTGCAGAAAATAAAGCCCAGGAACATATTTGACGTTCCCGAAGTAGACGTTGAAGACAACGATGAAGGGAGTAATAAAACGTCGTCAGTTGAACAAGCATACCAAGAAGACATGCCATCTTGGGATAGAGGGAATGATCCAAATGTTGATATTGATGTGGTGCAATTGAATAGAGATGATGTGCCACCTGATCATGTTGATGCCTCAATCATAAATGACATTGTTAGAGATGATAGCGCTTTCATCGATGACAACGTTGCAGACGATGAAGAGAAAATTCTGATCAGCGATAGTGATGGTGAAGAAGAAAGAGTCCTAAGCGATAATGATTCAGACGACGATTATTAAATGTATACAAGATTTACATGTAATTTTCAATTCGATTAATTTGATTATTACATGTATATATGTTTTACAAGTCGTGATTTTTTTTTCGAATTGACTTGTTTATAATCTACATTTACAGTTAAGTCACTTTCTGATCATGTCCTCCACAAACTGGAGCGTAGCAGAAGCACGCATCATACTTCATCAGCTGTTGCGGATGGACTTTCCGGCCCTATATTCTTCTGGTATGGCCAGAGAGATACCCGGTCTGGTCGAGATATGTAGGGAGGAAGACGATGACTTAGATGAAAGATTATACAATCTCAAAGAAATTCCGGACCTGATTGAGGAATATAATCGCGGAAAACTTCGTATGGAAGATGCGACATTATCACTTGCACATCTGAATGGAGTCCCGAGAGATCAGATTTCTCCTATTGTGACTGGCATGTTGGCTGTAACAATGTCAAGTGCTTCATACAGCATCGAATATACATCTGCAGCGTACGATAACTTACGCAGGGAGTATTTCGGATAGTTGATCCGAAGTTGATTTGTATTACAATGAGATATATGTATTTAATATAGAATGACAATGTGTAATGGATTTTTCAACTTTTATATTCTGTTTACGGTTTTATTATATTCTGTTTACGGTTTTATTATATCCTGCTTGCATTATAGTGTAATGGTCTAATCATATTTTTATCATTTCTCTAAGCATAAGCACAAATTCACTCTGCAATGATGTTCATAAACTTGCATTGACATTGTTTAAATTTATAAGTTTGTATTTTAGATATATTCAGTCATGGCACCAGGTGGGAGATCAGGTCGTTCGCGCACTGGATCTACCCCTTCCACCCGTGATGCGACACAGACAGCATTGATGTCGCACGGTGCATCACAGTCATCTGATCCTTCTGTTCAGCATACACCGGGCACTGCATGTAAGTCTAGACATTTATTTAGTGATTTCTGTTTATATTGTTACTTACATATATCTTTTCGCAGCAGCATCTTCTACCAGCCGACGAGGACGTGGACCCACGCGTGGGTTAGTTTTAGAGCGACTTACGCTTAAGGGTAGGGTGGCGGTAGAGTTCCCACAGGACTTCCTTAGACCTGTTGGGGACAGTGCCAGATTGTTTACGTCTGAGGTCTGTGTCCTATGCCGATCTTTGATCCCCGCCACCACCCCCCGTTGGACTGACATGATAGATGATGTGCGACAGCTCATCCATCAGCGCCTTCAGGTAAAGTTTAGTAAATTGAAATTTTCTTTTGTGAAAGTTTATTTACGGTTAAGTCCTATTGTTAATAAGTTTATTCCCTTAATTTATTATTTACGAAACTGCAGGATAAATTTGACTTCGACTTGAATGTTCCCTACATTTCTCATGCCGTCGACGACATGATTAGAGAGCGGTTCAAGGAGTACCGCGGAGAGTTGCACCAGCGGTACAAGCGGTGCAGGACACACGATGAGGCCGTACTGTCCGCACCGCCACACGTTACTACAAACGACTGGCGGATACTCTGCGAGAGATTTTCGTCGGAGGCTTTTCAGGTAATATTTACATGTACGATTTCTTAAGGTAACAATTAAATTCGCAATTAATAGAAATGTATTTTATATAATGTGTTCAGAAGAGGAGTAGAATAAATTCTGCGAACAGGGAAAAGTTACAAGTGAACCACGTAGCTGGTTCAAAGTCATTTGTACGACATCGTTACGACATGGTAAGAAATTATTGATGATTATTAAGTTAATATATTATTTTGATTGCCATTTATTATACGTCTTTTTTCCTTTGGATTGCGCAGCGAGATTCCGTCATCGGCCAGGAGCCTGGACCAGTAGACCTCTACAGAGGGACTCACTGTCGGCAGGCGACGGGATCTTGGGTTCATCCTAGAGCCAGTGAGCATTGGGTAAAAATCTTTACTTTGTAAAATTTAATTGCGCATTGATTGATAATAATGTCATTCATGTCATTTTTTTATGAAATTTCATATCTTTTCATTACAGGCGGCGATGGACACCATACGCAGTCAGCCCACTCCCGATGGTAGTTAGCGGAGTGAGACAGAAATTCTGATCGAGGTGCTTGGCACCCGTTCTGGATATGTGCGTGGGCTTGGCCATGGTACTAAGCTCATGGCACAAACTAGAGCTGGCTCCAGCCGATCCGTAGCTGGTGAGAGCGCTCAACGCCGAGCTGACATCGCAGAGAGAGAGAGAGAGGTTCAGCAGCTACGGGTCGTCGTCGATGAGATTCGAGAGCAGCTGGAGAGGCAGAGGGAGGAGGAGCAGAGGCGACGGAAGGAGGAGGAGCAGAGGCGTAGGGAGGAGGAGCAGAGGCGACGGGAGGAGGAGGAGAGGCGTCAGCAGGAGGAGCAGAGGCGACGGGAGGAGGAGGAGAGGCGTCAGCAGGAGGAGCAGAGGCGACGGGAGGAGGAGTAGAGGCGACGGGAGGAGGAGGAGAGGCGACGGGAAGAGCAGGAGAGGAGGATCGAGGAGTTGCGGCAGGAGCGGCAGGAGCATGAGCGACGGATGCAGGAGATGTTTCAGGCTCTCGCTGCACATTTTGGCGCCGATGCCCCGCCACCTCCGCCTTCATCTTCCTGATTATTTTTTTTAATATACGATTTTTAACTTGTATGTATTTGTGTGTGGATGAATATTGTTTGTTTGTGGATGTGGAATGGATTATTTGTGTATGGATGGTGTAGTTTTTGTTTATTTGTATGTTTGTGGATGTGAATAGGATAAAAATGTATAGGTTTTTTTACAAGTGTATATCAGGAATTTTCCTGAATTTTGAAAATAAATGAAATGGAGACAGGAAAAACTTTTACCGACGAAATAATTCGTAGGTAAAAGCATATAAAATTTTTTTACCGACGAATTTTTTCGTCGGTGATAATATACTGGAAACTTTTACCGACAAAATATTTCGTCGGTAAAATTTTTTACATGTTTTTACCTACGAATTATTTCGTCGGTAAAAGTTTTAACATGTTTTTACCTACGAATTATTTCGTCGGTAAAAGTTTTTTCACCGACGTATCATTTTCATTCCAAACAAAAATTCATATGTTTGCCCGACGAATATTTTCGTCGGTAATGGTTTTATTATTACCTACGAAACTTTATTTCGTCAGTAAAAACCTTTACTGACGGCCTTTCTGCGACAATGTTAGCCCCGAAAAATTTCATCGGAAAAAAGATTTTCCGACGAAATTTTACTGATTACCGACGAAATCATTCGTCGGTAAAAATGGAATTTCTTGTAGTGTCTTCCACTTCATAAACATCATGTTTGGACTCTTCCAACTGGCCATTCACCAAGGTATTATCTTGCTTCCAAGGAAACATAATTGGTGTTAAACACTCCAATTGTTCATAAGTTGAGATTTTCTTAATGATGGGTTGGACCACTTTACAAGGAGGGGATCATATTGGTTCTGTGTTTGGACGGGAAGGTGGGGCAACTCTCTTATGAGCCAAGGGCTTTTGACGATAAGAGATGGGAAGATATTTTTCTTTCAAACGCTCTTTCATCTCGTCCCATTGTGAGATCGGGGCTCTCCCAACTCTATCAATTCTTCGCTCCAAATCTGCCCAAAACGACTTGGCTTGGCCCTCCAATTTTCACTTGGCAAACCTCACTCGATGATAATTCGATATATCATACCAATAAAAAAAATAGTCTAAGTCTTCAAGCCAATCAAGGAATGTTTGTGAGTCCATGTGACCATTAAAGTAGGCCAAGTCATCGGAGTTCGGCTTTTCATTTGGTCTCGACGGCCACACGACAACACTTAATGGTCTTGAAGATCTCAAACGCGTATTCTCCATTCACCACGGGGAGACTATACGGACTGGGTGACTCACAATATGAATGCAATGAATGCAAAACTAATACGAACTGGCATAATTAAATTAAAACAGAAAACGATTCAAATCTGGAAATTTTCCAAATTAGGAAACTTTCTAAAATTGGAAAGTTTCTAAAATTGAAAACTTTCTAAATCTGGACTTTCCTAAATTAAACCTAAAAATCAAAACCCTAATTTTTTTTGATAACTCGATCTAGACAAAACCATGCAAGCCTGTCTCTGATACCAAATTTGATGCAGGACAGCCCTAAATATGATGCATGCTCTTGAACACAATTATTCAGCGAAAATAACGGACAATAACAATATAAAATCTAGCATTAATCATCATAAACTAAGAAAATCATAAAGGAAACATGCAATGGAATGGGCCATCATCACAACCATGGAGTATGGAATTCAATTAATGCATAGGTTGGATCCGGCGGGGGATGGGACCTCCCGATCTTGTATGCCTATAACCCAATCAATTAAGAGGAATCTCTAATCCAGGAAATCAAGGGATTTTGGATTAGGGATTTGAAAATCTGAAAACTTAGGGTTTTAGGATCAAAATTAGATTTTGGGAATTGTGGGAATCGAAACAAATAAATTGGAAAGGATAGATTTACCTGGAAGAAGGGTTAGAGGGGCATAAGAAGCAGTTAGAAGAAAAGAGATTCAGGGAAGAGGAAGAAGCATCACCATGAGAGAGAGAGAAGAAGAGGAAAGCTCCAAGAGGCTTTTCATTAATCAAATCAATAAATTAATTCGAATTTAGGGCTTAGCCCTCTTAAATAAACACTAAAAATAAGTAAAAAGACTAAACTACCCTTAAATATTAAGTAAAAACGTGTAAATAACATAAGCGTGGGAAAGTTCGGGCGCTAGGTCGGGCGCCCGAGGTCCTGCCCGAAGTCGTCCGAAAACCTCCAGAGAGGTTCGGGCGACCGACAGACCAAGTTCGAAGGCAGTGGTCGGGCGCCCGAATTTTTCAGTTCGTTCGGCCTTTTCTCCTTTCATCCTTCACACGTGTCTTCCCTGAGTGGGGTCTTCTACGTGTTTAATCACATGTGAAAGGTCTTCAGCGGGTCTTTAGTTCCTTAATAGGCGCCTATCCACAAGGAAGATGCTTGTGGTGGGCGCTTTCTTTGTCGATGGACATGTCCTCTGAATCAGAATGATGGACATGTCTTCTGAATCAAATTTCTCTACAAATGGTTTAAGGCATTGTCCATTCACTTTAAAATAGTTACCATTTGCAGCATTCTCTATCTCGATGGCCCCATGAGGAAAAGATTCTTTAATAATATATGGGCCGGTCCATCGAGATCTCAATTTTTTCGAAAAAAAGATGAAGTCGGGAATTGTACAAGGGCACTTTCTGACCTTCATGGAAAGATTTTCTGAAGATATGTTTGTCATGAAAAGCCTTCATCCTACTCTTGTAAATCCTCGAGTTCTCATAAGCAGCGTTCCGGATCTCATGAAGCTCATTCATTTGGAGTTTGCGAAGCGAGCTAGCCTTGTCAATGTCAAAATTCAAAGCCTGAATCGCCCAATAGGCTTTGTGTTCAAGTTCCACGGGCAAGTGACAAGCTTTCGCATAGGCAAGTCTATAGGGAGACATTCTAATCGGTGTCTTATAAGCGGTACGATGTGCCCAAAGGGCATCGACTAATCTAAGCGACCAATCTTTGCAATCCGGCCTCACCATTTTTTTCAGAATTTGTTTGATTTTTCGATTGGAAATTTCAGCTTGCCCACTCGTCTGTAGGTGGTATGGGGTACTCACTTTATGTGTAATGCCATATTTTTTCATTAAGGCTTCGAACGGCCTGTTACAAAAGTGAGAACCACCATTACTTATGATGGCTCGAGGTGTTCCAAATCTAGACAAGATGTTTTCTTTAAGGAATTTCAGAACCGTACGATGATCGTTGGTTCTATATGGAATCGCCTCTATCCACTTGGACACATAGTCTATGGCGAGCAAGATATAGACATTTCCAAAAGATGAGGGGAATGGTCCCATGAAATCGATGCCCCAACAGTCAAAGACTTCAAGATGTTGAATTGGAAAAGGGGCATCATATTCCGACGAGACAACCCTCCTAGCTTTTGGCAGCTCTCGCACGCTTTGCAAAACTTGTGGGTGTCTCTAAATAGCGTGGGCCAATAAAAACCACATTGCAAAATTTTCGCAGTGGTTTTCTTGACAGAAAAGTGACCCCCACATGCTTGATCATGGCAAAAGGAGATGATAGAATTATGTTCATTATCAGGGACACATCTCCTAATTATTTGATCTGGGAAATATTTAAAAAGTAATGGTTCATCCCAGAAAAATCTGCACACTTCCCTTAGAAATTTTCGTTTGTCTTGCGCAGTCCAATGAATCGGCATCGCACCTGTAGAAAGATAATTGGCTATATCAGCGTACCATGGTGGATGCATAGCAACAAAGAGTTGCTCATCAGGGAATGAGTCCTCAATAGGTGACTCGTCAATGGGATTAGGTAGGACTAGGCAGGATAGATGATCTGCCGCCACATTCTCTACTCCCTTCTTCTCGTTGATCTCCAAGTCGAATTCTTGAAGGAGTAGGATCCATTTAAGCAAACGGGGCTTAGCATCCTTCTTAGAAAGAATGTGCTTTAGCATCGCATGATCTGTATAAACAATGACCTTGGATCTTATTAAGTAAGGCCTGAATTTGTCCAAGGCAAAAATGATGGCTAGGAGCTCCTTCTCCGTAGTCGAGTAATTGACTTGGGCGGGATTTAAGGTCCTACACGCATAATAGATAACGTGGGGCTTCCTATCCTTCTTTTGGCCTAGCACCGCCCCAATAGCATAATCGCTCGCATCGTACATCAACTCAAAAGGTACCGACCAATCTAGTGGTTGCATGATAGGAGCGGTTGTCAACATGTCTTTAAGATTTGAAAAAGCTACTTGACATTCGGCACTCCACTCAAATTGGTTCTCCTTTTGGAGAAGGTTACATAAGGGCGTAGAGATATGGCTGAAATCCTTTATGAATCTTCTATAAAAGCCGGCGTGTCCAAGGAAGGACCGCACATCGCGGATGCCTTTGGGTGGTGGTAGATTGGAAATTATATCGATTTTGGCCCGGTCTACCACAATTCCATTGGACGAGATGATATGTCCAAGGACTATTCCTCTTTGTACCATGAAATAACACTTTTCCCAGTTCAAAACGAGGTTCTTTTCCTCGCACCTTGTCAAGACCAACTTCAAGTGATTTAGGCACTCCTCGAAAGTACAACTGAAAACAGAAAAATCGTCCATGAATACCTCAAGAAACTCACCCACCAGATTTGAGAAAATACTCAACATGCATCGTTGGAATGCGGCGGGTGCATTACATAGTCCAAATGGCATCCGTCGATATGCGAAGGTGCCAAACGGGCATGTAAATGTAGTTTTTTCTTGGTCTTCCGGGGCTATTTCAATTTGGTTGTAGTCGGAATAGCCATCCAGGAAGCAATAGTAGGAGTGACCTGCTAACCTCTCCAAAATTTGATCCATGAATGGGAGTGGGAAGTGGTCCTTCCTAGTGACCGTGTTTAGCTTCAGATAATCTATGCACATACGCCAACCGATGGTTACTCTAGTCGGTATAAGCTCGTTGTTGGCGTTTTCTATGATAGTAATACTAGACTTCTTAGGGACAACTTGGGTAGGACTCACCCATTGGCTATCCGAGATGGGGTAGATGATACCCACATCTAGTAGCTTTAACACCTCGGCTTTGACAACCTCCATCATGTTTGGATTCAATCTCCTTTAAGGTTGTCTAGTCATTTTTGCATTGTCATTGAGGTGTACACGGTGAGTACAAATCGAACAGTTTATTCCCTTAAGGTCCGCTATTGTCCAACCTATGGCTCCCCTATGTTCTTTAAGTAGCTCAATCAACTTAAGCTCTTGGTCTTTTCCTAGGTGAGAGGTAATGACAACCGGGAATGTTTCTTCTTGACCCAAATATACATATTTCAGCTCGGATGACATGGTTTAAGGTCAAGCTTCGGCGGTTTGATGTTAGACGGTAGAGGCCTTGATGTGGGTTGGTGGTAATCTTTTAAAATGGGGCCTCCACCGGCTAGTAACAACTACCGGTTCTCAATATCAATGCTTGCACAATTTCGCTAATGATGGGATCTTTGGAATCTTCAAATGTGCCAAGCATGTATCCAAGCTTTTTAGTGGTTCAAGTTGGAGGAGCTCTTCTTCTTCAAAAGATTCGAGCATGTTTACCTCAAAGAACTCATCGTCATCAGCATCCCTATGCCTTTTGCCCAAGTGGAACACATTCACCTCTAATGTCATGTTCTCAAAAGATAATTGCATCACCTCGTTTCGACAATTTATGATTGCGTTTGATGTAGTAAGGAACGGGCGGCCTAAAATCATCGGTATTTAAGTGCTAGCATCAATAACTGGTTGTGTGTCTAAGATGATAAAATCCACTGGGGTAGTAGAATTTGTCAACTTGGAACTCGAACATCCTCAACTATCCCTCTCGGTACACGAATGGATCTATCAGTGAGTTGCGACGTGGTTTTTGTGGGTTTTTAATTCACCAAGATCCAATGCTCATATACCGAGTACGGGATCAAGTTTATGCTTGCCCCCCCAAGTCTAGCAATGCACGCTCAATCTAGTAGTCACCAATGATGCATGAAATTGTGGGACTACCAGGATCCTTGAATTTTGGGGGAGTCTTTTACGTGAGAATGACACTCACTTGTTCATTCAAAAAGGCCTTTTGTTGCACATTATATCTATGTTTGGTTATGCATAGGTCCTTTAGAAACTTGGCATAAGAGGGGATTTGTTTGATGGCATCAAGCAAATGAATGTTGATCTTGACTTGTCTGAAAATCTCTAAAATATCATGAGAGTTTGGGAGATAGTTTGGGAGAGATTTTGGAGCGACCAATCTTGAAGGGAATGGTGCTATGGGCTTGTAAACGCGTTCCGTTTCTTGTGGGGCTGAGTTAGATCCGTCCTTATACTCAGAATTTACCGGATCATTAAGCTTGTCGGCCTTCACCGAAATAGATTTGTCAATCTGCTTACCACTTCTAAGGGTGGTGACGGATTTGGCTTGCTCCATATGTTGGTTGGGGAGATTAGGGATGCTTACTTCATGTACTTGCTTTGGATTAGGCTGAGGTTGGACAGGAAGGTCCCTTCCCTGGCATTCAAGCTTCCCTTAATCTCATCAACTGAGACTTTAAGCTCTTGGAACACTCGCTAATTTAATTGATTGATTTGCATTTGCCCTTGCATAAACGCCTTTAGAGTATCCTCCAATGAGAATTGAGGTGGGGCCGTATTTTGTATGGGTGGCCCTCCTTGAGCGTTGGTGGGATTGCTCGTAGGAGCATTCTTCTAACTGAAATTTAGGTGGTTCTTCCTAGTAGAGTTGTACATATTACC